>JAGFMF010011432.1:2013606-2047010 GCA_019455555.1 Galemys pyrenaicus
TGCTCCCCGCTCTCTGTGGTGAATCCTCTCACCCCCCACACCTCTGGCCTGCACCCCAGTGCTTGTATGCATAAATAAATAAATCTTTAAAAAAAAAAATTCGCTTTCAGGGGCCTCCCTGTTGGTGCAGTGAGTTAAGCAACGCACTGTGAGGCAAACCGCAGCCACTACAGCACAAGTTCGATACCTGTTGCCAGCCAGGGGAGGGGACCCACATGGCGCAGCAGACCTGTCCTGCCTCGCCTGCTGCTCCCCTCAGCAGTGTTTCAGTCGATCTGCCTGTTCTGTTCCCCACTCTGTCTCTGGTGGATCCTCCCGCACCTCTGGTCTGTACCCCAGTGCTTGTATGCATAAATAAATAATCTTTAAAAAAAAAGTCTACTTGTTTTTTAAAAAGAAAATTTCACCTTCAGATATGACCCTATTTTTTGTTTTTGTTTTTTTCTATTTGTTATTTACATACTTTATTTTGTTTTGGACAAAGCCAGTTGGAATTTTATTTTGGGAAAAAAAAACACTTCAGAAATGACTTTTTAGTTGGGAGCATGGGCAAGGGGGGTACCCAGGGTAGCAGATTTCCCAAGCGTGGTCCAGCAGGCCTCCTTCCTCCACAGCTTAGCACACCTGTAAGGAGAGGTGAGGTTGGCTGGGGCTGCAAAGGCCAGTCACCGGGGCAATACCTCAGCTGACTTCGACACTCGATTCCTATCACAGGTCTCGATCTTTACAGCTACAGATACGTGGAGGAGCTGGCATGGGTCACTCACTGGAGTGACCCACTCAAGCCAAAGCTGGACTGGATGAAGCTAGTTGAGACCAGGGCTTGTGAGACCCCACAGGCCTAGCTCAGCACATCCGAGTGGCCAGCGGTGTGGACACTCAGGTTCTGCATCCTGACTGGAGCTCTCCTTGCCCCCAGCAGCTTGCAGTACTCACGGCAGCCGCTGTGCCATGTCCTCCTTGGCTCTCTACAGTGTGGTTTCCAGCTCAGCCAGCCTGGAGTGAGCATCAGTGACGGTGACCTCCAGAGAAGCTCTCTGGCTTCTGAGGCCTTCAATCTCAGCCTGGAGCCCGCTGGTCTTCTGGTTCGTCTCAGCTGTTCGTCCGCGTGTGCCAGAGGTCGACCCCTGCTTCCCAGGCAGTGCAGGCAGCTCCTTCTACGTGACCTGGTACGTGGTCTCAGCCTCAACTTGGCGACAGCTGGTTGTCCCCTCATTCTAGGCCTTGCCTGCAGCGATGGTGCCATCCGGGTCCAGGCAGTAACCACTGTCGTGGGCGCGTCTGAGGCCTGAAACTGCAGTCACAGATCTTCACAGCTGTCTGATCTCCCTTTAGGTGGATCTCCAGCTCTACCTCATTCGTGCAGGATTCATCCCCGTCCTCCTCGACGAGGACAGGGTCATTCTCAGTGTGCTTGCTGAGCCCATGCTCATACTTACGCTTGAAGTCCTCTACCAGCCCCTATGTGCTGCCAAGCTCCATCTCCAGCAGCATCTATTCCTGGGTCATTGTGTCCTGGCGGCTGAAGGCTGCTGCTGTGCTGTCTGTGTTGTTCTGAGCGGTCCTCTGCTGTGGCAGGAGGCTCCATCTGGTCTTCAGAATCTAGTTCTGCTGCTCTAGGGGCCACAGTTTATCAACGAATGAGGCAAACCTATTGAGGGTCTTGAACTGCTACTTCTCTTGGGACATTAGAGTCCACCACCACTGGTTCACGGTGACAGTTGTGATGCCCCCAACCTCACACTGGTGCCCAGGCTACCCTGGAGGAGGGTCAAGTGAGCGCCAGGCACACTCAAACAGAGGGGCTGCTGAAGGCTCAGGGCCCAAAGCTGGATGCCTTGTAGGACCTCTGGGTCGCTTGATAGACGTGGTGGAGGCTGAAATGGAAACGAGCAGGCCGAGACAGAAATTCAAGAAAGAGCTGAGAAGGCACTTCTATATTGTTATGAGTTATTACTATGTTTAGCAAAATGTATAATCGGATCAAAGGAACTGGGAGTCAGACTGGATGGCAAGACTTCATGGATGGTATTGGGGGGGGAGGAATTTTGCTGCACAAAGTACACCAGGAGAGACAAATACAGATCATGTGGAATATAAAAAAACAAAAGGAACAGACAAAATCAAACTAAAACCTTTCAAATTTAACCGCAAATCTGAGATTACCAGAAAGAGAGGGTACAGAGTGGGGGTAAGGACAGTTCAATGGACTATGGTGGAAGATTACTGGTGCTTTGGTGGTGGATGTGATGTGATTACATTTTAAGAGGTGTGAGCTTGTATCCCTAAAACACATACTGCTGCAAACCAGTGTTAGTTAAATTAAAAAACAAATTCATAATACACTTGAAAAACAAAACAGAAGCCACTATATGGAACTATACGAGGACTAAATGAAATAAAAGACATAAAGTAGCTAGTACAAGCTCAAAAAATATTAGCGATTGTGTGTGTATGTATATGTAGACTAACTAGGGTGTAGACGAGAGATGCAGTGGTGAGAGGACTCACCAGAGACCGAGTGGGGAGCAGAAAAGGGGGGTCAACTGAAATACACTGCTGAGGGGAGCCAAGGCAGGAGAGGTCTGCTGCACCATATGTGGATCAGCTCCCTGACTGGGGATTGAACGCAGGCGGTAGTGGTGCAGGGAGGCCCATCGATGGTGGTTTTGAACATGAATCAACATTGGACTGGGAAACCAACTATCTTCCCAAAAAGAATGGCTTATGTGGCTACAGACAAGTCATACGTCACATGACTCTTCTCAAACACCATTAAACATCAGACAAGATGGCGTCTAATAAGTTTTCCACGGCTATCCCTCTCAGCAACTCTTTTACAAAATTTCACCATTTTTAGACCTCTGCACACCAAATATCTAATCCTAGGGATGAAATATTATGAAACTCAACTGTGTCCTCCCTACTTCCACACTGCAAACAATTTACTACGACATGTTCATTTGTGGAAGGTGCTACCTGGGAGAAGCCCCTGCTCTAAGAGGTAACTCCATTGCTGATTCCCGAGCACAGGGAGCTCAAGGAATAGTCACACGTGAACAGGAGCACTGTAGAGCCGGAAGACAGGGTAGCAATGTGTTTACACAAGAACCAGTTCTCTGGACATCAAGACTGCCTCTAGGGCAGAGGGCTGAAAACAGACTAAGGAGAGGAGTGACCAAGAGAAGTAGAAGACTTAGAAGGCAGGTCAATTTCTGAATAAAAGACAAATCCACACCTGCTTCCCTATGTTGCTGAAAATCTCAGAAAGTGCTAAAGATGAATTATTAAATATATTTTCAAAAAGAAAGAATTAAATTTTACTAATTTGAATTACTGGGCATCTACTGATATCATTCTTTTATATTGTTGAATTGTACTGAGAGAAACCCCAGTGAAAATTATGACAACTGTGTCTGAATTCCAGATGGCCAAGAGAAAGGGGGTTAACCAAGGAAATGGACATGATTTGATTGTGTGTGTGTGTGTGCGCATATTCATTCTTCACACTACATCTTAGAGAGCTGGTTCAGTAGTGAAATAAGGTACCTTAGAACAATGACCTAGGAAGCGCCTCTCCCATCACCCCTGCAGAGGCATTCTAATTCTAGCCTATAGGTCCCAGGTCACTGCACTAAGACTTGCATGTCTTGGGTGCTTACTACTGGCTGGCTACTGTCCAAGACACAACAGAAAGAAATAGAAGAGAGGTGCTATGATTTCAAGAACTTCACTACTGTTCAGAAAACAAAACCTACTTAATTAAGAAAAGTCTAGAAGTATAGGTAAGATAGAGCAAGATCTTGAAATTTAGACAAATTAGTTTCACACAGGAGAGTGTTGCCAAGAAATGTGACAGTTAAGTATCAACGTGGCAGATGTTACCACATCTTCTATTACAATAATAGCTAACGTGTTTCCTATGAGCTAAGCACTTCCAAGTCCATTTTTCTAGTTCGCTGATTCCTCACAACAACCTTATGAAGTTAAATGTCAATTTTAGTAAGAATCAAAAAGTTTGGGTAACTTATGACTTAACAAATAACCAAACTACCATTCTGTAAAAGAAGGTCTACATTCTAGTCAAACTGATAGAAGCAGAAAGTAAATGGTGGTTGCCAGGGATGGGATGAAGAGGGGCACAAATGGGGAGTCACTGTTCAATGTTTTTAAAGTTTCAGTTATACAAGATAAAAAGTCCCAACGATCTGTCGTTGTACAACGGTGTTTATAGCTAGCAATACTGTACTATACCCTGAAAAATATTTAAGGGTATAAATCTCATGCTGCATTCTTTTAATCATAATAAGAAAAAGTGTAAGCACTCCCTGCTCCCCCCAAAGTCTTAACCGCTATGCCAGTTCTAATTTTTTGGTCTCAGGGTCCCCTTATACTCTTAAAAACTACTGAGGAACACCCCCCCAAACAGCTTTTGTTTATATGGGTTATATCAATATTCACTAATTAGAAATTAAAACTGAAGAACTTTCTAAATCTGTAACTGATAAAACTACTTGTATTTTCATATACTCAAGAAAAGCTTCAGAATTTCAAAGTAATGATCCATGAAGACCAAAAGTAGTAAGAGTACATTTTAAGTGCTGCAAAGTGACCTAATCTCTGAAAAAACACATATTTATAATCTACTGCCTTAGAAAATTCTAGAAAACAGGAATGAATACACACACACACACACACACACACAAACACATTCTATTAGCCCGGCGAGTGATGGTATCACTGAGAATATCACATAGTTCTGGAAAAACTCCATGGTATTTATGGAAAATCTCCACTTACTAGAGATGACAGAGAAGGCAAATAACATTTTAATATTACTATGGAAATAGTTTCAACTTTACAGACCTGTAAGTATGCCTGTAAGTATGGAAAAATCCTGGGTACATACACTATTTGAGAACCACTATTCCGTGTCAGTCTTAATTAAATCAAAGTTAATAAAAATCACTTTATGTGTGTGTGTGTCTGTATATATGTATGTATATGTATATGTATACACACACACACAACTTTAGATCACAGTATGCATTTTAAAAAATGAAGTAATAGGATGAAGTGGAAACCATCGAGGAAACGCAGTATAGCTAGGGACCATGTCCCAAAACTTCGTTACGGGTCATCTCCATATACACGATGGTATAGGTCCTAACATAAAACGTGCTTCCTACAGCTCAATCAGAAACTCAAAACACTGTTTTAGAACCTCCTAATTTCCCTACTCTACTGTCAAAGCAAAGACTATTCACATATAACCTGTCACTTGTAGGCTGAAAATTGAGACTCTGAAAAACTGAATTATTCTCCCACATGGCGTCACCATGGTTGTCCGTCTCACCGTACCTCTCAAGCCATCACACACACCTACCACCTTCACTTCCACATTCAATTCAGGCAAAATGCAAGGCAAGAGCGGTTATCTAAGCTCATCCATCACAAAAATGTCCTCTTCACGCCCCTGCAAACAGAACCCTGGCTCTTAATCACAGGGCTTACTTCCCAAACGAGGGGCCTGCCTCGGAGCAAACTGGTCAGCAATCACTTTGCTGTTGGCACCACGATCGCTATTCTCATCCAGAACCTCCAGGGTCTCACGGGTCAGAAGGCAGTGCTCAGAACAAGGTTCGCCGGGCAGAGGGCCCCCAGTGTCCTGGCAAGGTCAGGCCTGCCCTCCCCACAGCCGAACTCCCCCAGCCCGGAGCAACCCAGGACACCAGGACGGCAACAGGCAACAACGGTCTCTCTGAGAGTCTACAAGACAGACTGCTGGAAGCAGCGGGTGAAATGCATCACTGCCTTTTTCTCTTTACCAGAACTAAACTACAGAATTTTATTTCAGAAAGTTTCCCCTAAATATTCCAAGGAATCCTGATGAAAATTATGAGAGAAAAGGCAATGAGACAGGGCTGAGTTAAGTGATGCACCACAAAGGCATACTCTTGTGTGTGTGAACACCTAAAATAGATATTATGTTTCAACCTTTTTTTTTTAAAGATTTATTTATTTATGCACACAAGAGCTGGGGTACAGGCCAGAGTCCAGGGAGGTGAGAGGTTTCACCAGAGACAGAGTGGGGAACAGAACGGGCAGACGGACTGAAACACACTGCTGAGGGGAGCAGCGGGTGAGGCAGGAGAGGTCTGCCGCGCCATGTGGGTCCCCTCCCTGGCTGGCAGCAGGGATCGTGCTGCGGTGGCTGCGGTTTGCTTCATAGTGCGTTGCTTAACCCACTGCGCCACCACGGAGGCCCATGTTTCAGCCATTTTTAAGTGTGCAGTTCAACAGCTATCTACAGGACTTCTGCATTTTCCCACACTGAAACTCTACTTTTTCATGACTCTGTTTTTCTTTTATCAACTTAAATGAGCCCCCTCTCCAAAGATGGGTCCAATCCTACTACTGCCCTCAAATATGGCGGGGGAAAAAGGGAATATTGTGAAAACACAAATCTTCCTTTACTGCCATCTCCCCAAAACCTAATATATACCTGGCAAACAGGCATACTCCTTACATAGCTAAATTACTATTCCACGGGTTATTTACTAACTGCAAGGGGAAATACATTGTTAAACAGAAGACTGCTGGCTGCTCACCAACCCATCTTGGGCATAACCACCAGGGGGACAACCTAGTGTTGTAGCTCCTGACCTGATACAGTGTGAAGTGCTCCATCAGGCAGAAGGCCTTCCTGGCAGAATGTTTAACATGAATTTCATTCTCTAGACCCAAGTCCCAGTTTATGAGGAATAATCTAAGAAAACAAATGTTAATATGTACTGGGAAAACAGAAAAATCCAAAACACAGGATATATTTTAAAAGACAAGGCCACTCACACAAGTATATTATAGTCAACTGATGTTTGACAAAGAAACAAAGACAACCTAATGTGGAAAGGACAGTCAACGATTGGTGCTAAACAAATAGACATTAATAAACGAATTAGTAAGTAAATAAATAAATCCTTCTGCCAAACTTAACTGAAAATAGATCACAGACCTAAATGGAAAACCCAAAACTATAAAATTTCTAAAAGATAATAGAAGTGGCACAAGGGGTTAAGTCGCAGCACTATGAGGTTATCCACAGTTACTTCAACACGGGTTCGATCCTGAGCCAGGGAGGCAACCCACAGGGCGCAGCAGACCTCTCCTGTCTCCCTGCTGTTCCCCTCAGCAGTAGATTTCGGTCTATCCCCCTGTTCTGCTCCCCACTCTGTCTCTGATGAGTCCTCTCACCTCCCACACCTCTGGCCCACACCCCAGTTCTTGTATGCAAAAATAAGTAAAATAAATCTTAAAAAAATTAAATACTCCTGCTCTGGGAAAGCCATTAATTTAGAGAATGAAAAGATAAGCCACATGTTTGTTATCTGTAAAACATTTATAATAAACCAGTATTCAAAACATATAATGAGGGCCTCCCTGGTGGCGCAGTGGGTTAAGCAACGTACTATGAAGCAAACCGCAGCCACTGCAGCACGAGTTCGAGCCCTGCTGCCTGCCAGGGAGCGGACCCACATGGCACAGCAGACCTCTCCTGCCTCGCCCACTGCTGCCCTCAGCAGTGTGTTTCAGTCAATCTGCCTGTTCTGCTCCCCGCTCTGTCTCTGGTGAGTCCCCTCACCCCCCCACACCTCTGGCCTGTACCCCAGTTCTTGTATGCATAGATAAATAAATCTTTATTAAAGTATATATATATAAATATATATATATATATATAAAATGAGCTCTTAACTCAATGTATCTGAAACACTTTTTACCAGAGAAGGTATACAGATGATACATAAACACATGAAAAGAAGTTCAACATCACATTCACCAGGGAACTGCAGAGAGGACAACAATGAGATACCACTACACACCTACCAAGACGGTGAAAATCTTGGGAAAGATGACATGGAACCCTGGGAAGGGTGGGAGACGAGTAACTGCCATTCACTGACTGGCAAGATCACAAAATGGAAGACAGGTTGGCAGTTTCCTACCAAAGTACAAACACACTCTTACCACGTAACCCAGCCAATCGTGCGCCTCAGTGTTTTCCCAAAAGAACTGAAAACTTAAGTCCACACAAAAATCTGCACAGAAATGTTTATGGCTGTTTTACTAATAAATATCCAAACTTGGAAGCAACTCAGATGACATTCAGTAGGTGAATGAATAAACTCAGGTCCGTCTAACCAATGGATTATTGTTTATCACTAAAAAGAAATGAGGTGTCAAGCTGTGAAAAGCCAGAGGGAACTTAGATGTATCAGCAAGCAGAAGCCGCCGGTCTGCCGCACTGCATGAGTCTGTGTGGGTCACATTCTGGAAAAGACAAGACTATACGGGTCTGTGTAGCTGCCAGAGGTGCCTAAAATTTGAAGTATCTTGAAACTAGATAGAGTTGATAGGTACACAACAAACTGAATATATGCAATAGCAATAAATTATATACCTTAATATGGTTATGTGAATTTTTAAGTTCAAATGTTTAATTTTTAATAATTTTTTCTCCCCCACATGTGCATATGTTCTACTCACCCTCTACCGAACCACCCGTGCCAATACTCCCCCCTTGTCTCTCTCCCCATCTCCCTCCCCCTTACCAGTGGGGATTCTTTAAATTCTTTCACTAAGCCCAAGACTATTATGTGAATTTATCTCAATTTTTTAAAATAATGTAGAAAAAAATTATTCTTATCTGGTGGGCTAAACAGAAACAAGAAACTACTGAGATTTGGCACATGGGTTGTAATGTGCCAACCTCCAACCTAGATTCAGAGACCAAAAGGTCATAACTGATCAAGTCCTTGCTGTTAGAAGAGAAATGCTGAAATATTTAGAGGTAACATGCCACGATATACAAATTAGTTTCGAATAATTCAGCCCCTAAAAATGTGTGTGTCTAATTGCAGCAATTGTTTTGAAACAAATGTACCCGCCAAGTGAAGGTGAAACCCATTACACTACTTTTTCAACTGTTCTGTATTTGAACTTTTTCATAATAAAAAAGTCTTGGGAAAAAAACATACTTCGTGAATGCAGGAAACTTGTTCCCGACAGCTAGAGACAAAATTTGACAACACAGCAGACCGCACGTTCTGCATTTCTCAGGAGCAAGGGGCTGTTGAACTGGACTGGGGAAGACACCTGCAGCTGCCAGGATCTTTTCCTGGGACAGGCTCCTCAATCAGGTAGGAAGGCCGGTAGGACCTGCCGCTTATGGACATGGGTGTCAGGACGACATAAGCACTGCAGAAGAAATCCCTGAACAGAACATGGATCCACGCACACGGGCACACACCTCACACCACATCCCCCAGGATGATGCAACATAGTACTTTCGCCAAAGTGTTGAATGTGAATCTAATCATCTAGAACTCCATTATCTAAAATGTTCCTTTCTCATGTTTCAGTCTCTACCTCATTAACATGAGAGGTCTCTGGGAGGACCCTACCGACCACTACAAGAAAATGGAGCAGCAGCGTAAGTACGGCTTTGTAGACGGGCATACCTAAGACCGAATCCTGGATCTACTACTTAATAAGCTTGCATGAGTCGTGAGCCTGTTTCCTCGTCTAGAAAAGGAGTCTGTGCAAAATACTACTGATGTTATAACACTATAATCTACAATACTGCCTGGTGTGTTAGAGCTTTCTGGCAATGTGGTTGCCTTGTCTTATGTATTTTTTCCTCTACAAGGTGTCATGGTTAGCAGAAGACTTTTATATACATAACAGTGTCTAACCATCTGATCATACCTGTAAAACACAGCTACAAGTCAGTAAAAAAGAATACAATGGCATAAATCTTTCTGCAAGGAGGTAATTTCAAATTATAAAAACCAAAGCATTTGTGCTCACCCCGCATGCCCTTTACACAGCAGTACTTTTCTGTATGGTTCCAATATGCTCAAATTTGGTTACTAAACAGCACCAGTCCTCGAGGCTACACACAGTTCAAACGCCAGTTACCACAGCAGACCAACTGTAAGTAGCTGCATAAAATACACACTTTACCGCCAGTTCTTCAGTTCACAAATCACTACGTAAGTCCCATCAATTCTTTCAAAATCTGCTGGTGACGAGTCACTGGACGTGTCATTCAGTTCGCACAAAAATAGTAAAGTATACACAGGCCGTGTTGCCTCCTAGTCTCCCAGTGATAGGCCCACATGGTGTTTTACAAAAAATGGACAGTCAAAAGATGGATTTGGCCAATAAAAATTAAAATGAAGCAAAGATATTAAAAGGTGACACTATTGGAATTGCAATCTGAAGAGAATAAATGGAATTAGAGGCATCAGGGGAACTTAGTGCAGGAATACTTACTAATGTAAACAAGGAAAGTGATTATGACGAAAAGGAAGAAGATGACCCAGAGGAAGTGACACTGAGACAAAAGCTTAACGGAAGACACGTCACGACATTGAAAGTGCACGTGTGGGAAGTCGAGGGACCCAAAAGATGCCTGCTCTCTGTCATAAATGATACGGCAAGAGGCAGGTAAGCACTGCTCAAGCTACTCTGGCAAGTTTTAGCAAAGAAGTAAAACTCTTTCATACTCAACGTGTCTAACGCTTTAAGTTACAATGTGCTAAATAAAATTAGTTTTACTATCTTTTTCATTTCCTCACACATTTATAAGCAACAATGAAAGTTTTTAATATTTTAACAAAAAACCTTAAAGGTCACATCATAATTTTCCCCATGGATTACTTTGCATGGTTTTATTTTGTGTTTTTTTTTAAAGATTTATTTATGTATGCATACAAGCACTGGGGTACAGGTCAGAAGTGTGGGGAGGTGCGAGGACTCACCAGAGACAGAGTGGGGAGCAGAACAGGCAGATCCACTGAAACACCTGCTGAGGGGAGCAGCAGGCAAGGCAGGAGAGGTCTGCTGCGCCACATGGGTCCCCTCCCTGGGTGGGGATCGAACTCACACTGCAGTGACTGGCAACAGCTTGGTTGCACTGTGTCTTTAACTCCTAGGCCATGAATGGTTTTATTTTACAAGGTCTCACACACCCACACTATCAAGCAAAGTGAGAATGGCCTGTACACAAATGTGGATATAAACGAGTGTGAGAGAAAGAGAGAGAGAGGAAAGGAAAAGTATCCAACTCAGAAAGAACTACATCTACAAGGGCCCATCCATTAAAGAGGGCACAGAACTCAGAAAAGAGAAACTGGCTGAGTCCAGTATCATTTTCAGGTAGTGGGAAAAGTGAAAGGGAAAATATAGTGTAATGGAAAGAAACTCAACCTGATATAAAAAGACGTGGTCTCCAGGCTTTGTTCTACCAGTCACTGGCTGCGTAACTTCAGGACCAGTCATTTTACTTCTCTGGGCCTCTGCCGCCTAACAAGTCAACTGGGGCACTACCTCGGTTCCCTTTCCAAAGGATGTCTCAAGAACCAAATTTTAAAAATCATGTAACAAGTCATTGCAAAAAAAAAAAAAAACTTTAATTCTGCTCACCAAAATATACCATTATTAACAAAATAAAGCAACAAATTACAGACTGGGAAAAAACATTTGGAACAAAATACATCCAATAAATATATCCAAATAGCCAAAAAGCTACAAATCAACAATAAAGATAAACACACTGACGGAAAGGACAAAAGACTGGAACCGACATTTCATCAAAGAAGATACACAAATGGCCAAAAAGTGCATGGAGAGACATTAATTGTCAGAGAAATACCAATTTAAATCGGGAGATGCTACTTCACATATATTAGAACAGCTAATATCAAAACCCAAATGTTGACAAGGATATGAAGCAGGTTAACTCCCATACACTATAGGCGGGAATGTAAGCGGAATAGAGTTTTAAACAGTTTAACAATTCCATATAAGTTCCATATAACATTGGACCCAGCAGCTACTCCTTTGTATTTTCTCAAAAAGAAAGAAAACACGTCCACATCAAGAGCAGTACAAAAACATCAGTCCCATTCATAATAGCCAAAACCTGAAAACGGGACAAACTGTGGAAACACACGGACAAATGTCAAAACATAGTGAAAAAGCCCCTCGGATAGCTAGTGCACAGGCCGTGACTCCACAGATGTGAGACCAAACAGGCAGCCTCACCTATGCGACAGAAGCCGTGCACGGGGTAAAGGGAAACACTGAACACAAAGGAACCTTCCACACTAGTGGAAATGTCCTCTGTTTGCACCTAGTTTTGAGAAGTGATCACTGTCAAAACTCGCTAGCCCAAACATTCCATTTTACCGAACGCTACATATATCCCAATTTTTAATTTAGAAATGGACACCATGATATGCAATTAACAAAATCCAGAAAGTGGGAAAGTCCATAGGAGAAGGGACCAGATTTTTCCATAAGAAAAGAAAAAGGGCAGAAGTAACCCAAAAGTTAAGAGAATTCAGACATGTATCAACCATCCACAGCAGATGGGTGGAGCTTGTCTGACTCATTTTTTAAAAAAGATTTATTTATTTACGCACACAAGAGCTGGGGTACAGGCCAGAGATGTGGGGGGTGAGAGGACTCACCAGAGACAGAGTGGGAAACAGAACAGGCAGATCTACCAAATTACACTGCTGAGGGGAGCAGCGGGAGAGGCAGGAGAGGTCTGCTGCACCATGTAGGTCATCTCTCTGGCCGGGGATCCAGCTCATGCTGCAGTGGCTGTGAAAGCTTCACAGTGCGGTGCTTAACCCCTTGTGCCACCGGGGAGGCCCCTGTCTGACTTGTAATTCAACCAACCAATCATTAAAAAAAGAAACCAGACAATTAAAAAAATGTGAACAATGAACATTCTAAGAAAATGGTCATTGCTTTTCAGTGACACGTGGGTGTGTTTTTTAAAAGTCTTATATTATATTATATTATATTATATTATATTATATTATATTATATTATATTATATTATATTATAGAGCAACACGGATGAATCTCACAATGCTGGATAAAACAGAAAAAGAACACATACTGTAGTATTGTTTTCTTAAAGTTTAAAAATCAAGTAAAATGAAGGGCCTCCCTGGTGGTATAGGAGTTAAGTCTCAGCACTATCAAGCTATCACCAGCCACATGGTGCAGCAGATCTCTCCTTTCTCACACGCTGCTCCCCTCAGCAGTAGATTCATCTGTTCTGCTCCCCACTCTGTCTCTGGCCTACATTCCAGTTCTTTTTTTTTTTTTTAGACATTTATTTATGCATACAAGAGCTGGGGTGTAGGTTAGAGGTATGGGGGGTGAGAGGATGCACCAGAGACAGAGCGGGAAGCAGAACAGGCAGATCTACTGAAATACATTGCTGAGGAGAGCAGTGGGGAGACAGGAGAGGTCTGCTGCACCATGTGGGTCTCCTCCCTGGCCAGGGATCAAACTCGAGCTGCAGTGCAGCGGATGCATCACAGTACAGTGCTCAACCCACTGAACCACCAGGGAGGCCCCTATACCCCAGTTCTTGTATACATAAATAAAATCTTTAAAAAAATAAAATCAGGGCCTCCCTGGTGGCTCATTGGGTTAAGCAATGCACTATGAAGCAAACCTCAGCTACTGCAGCACAAGTTTGATCCCTGCCACCAGCCAGGGAGGGGACCCACAGGACGTAGCAGACCTCGCCTGCCTCGCCCACTGCTCCCCTCAGCAGTGTGTTTTAGTCAGTCTGCCTGTTCTGTTCCCCACTCTGTCTGGTGAATCCTCTCACCTCCCACGACTCTGGCCTGTGCCCCAGCTCTTATGTGCATAGGTAAATAAATCTTTAAAGTAAATAAATAAAGTAAAATGAAAAAAGAAGTCCCCATTAGGGAAGAAAAACCAGCTAGTGATTGGGTGGGCCTTAAGAAGCTGCTTAGGTGGTGAAAACACCAAATCTTGATTGAGTGATAGTTACAGGGGAATTCACTTTGTAGTCATTCACTGAACTACAAATTTATGTTTTATGTTCTTTAATATACACTCAAAACAAGGTCACCAAAACCTTAGATATATGTAACTGAAGTACACATACATGAAATGAGTAAGACTACTTGGGATTTAACTTAGAATAAGTGAGCTGGAGATGGAGTGGAGGATACAGATGAAAGAAGAGTTCCACATGCTGATGCCACTGAAACTGGGGTGGTGCCTGGGAGTTCGGGACTTGTATTGTTACTCTGTGCATGCCGAAACTTCCCACTGTAAGCTGTCTGATGTCCATAAACCTGATTACTGTACTTCTAGGACTGATAAAGGTATATTCAGAAACACAGAAAAACAAATAGAAAATTAAATCCACTGTATTTTTATTTTTAATGCTTTCCAAGTAGATAGAACCTAATGCTTAATAACAGAAACAGGAAAATATAACTACAGACAACTACAACATAACTTTTATAAGATCTTTTACAAGTCTTTAGTGAAATGGGAAATTTTTTTTAAAAAAAGGTTTTACTTATTCATGCACACAAGAGCTGGGGTACAGACCAGAGGTGGGAGGTAAGAGGATTCACCAGAGATAGAGTGGGGAGCAGAACAGGCAGACTGACCAAAATACACTGCTGAGGCGAGCAGCATGAGACAGGAGAATTCTGCTGCGTCCTGTGGGTCCCCTCCCTAGTCGGGGATTGAACCTGCACTGCAGTGGCTGCTGAAGCTCCACAGTGCAGTGCTCAACCCCTTGCACCCAGGGAGGCCGAAATGGAAAATTATTATAATTTTAGAAAAGAAGATATAAAATTAATTAAGCATAATCTCAACTACATAAAAACATATAGTTTTCATACCTGAGAAAAAACTTGAAGGAGATATGTTAAAACAGTAATGATGGTTAAGTTTGGGGTTATAAATGACTTCTTTGACTTTCTTATGTTTTTCACAAACAGCATATATATTAACTATTACCACCAGAGGGGAAGAAGTCCTTTACGTTTTCTCTCTCACTTAATTAAAGTATCAATTTTATCAAAGTAAGGGAAGAAAGCAAACATACTAATAAACTGTGGGAGAGTCGTCAGTGTAAAGACTGATAGGTATGGACAAAAGCAAACAAAACTTTACCCATGGGAAAATCCTATTTCAATCTTTCTCAAATCCTTTGTATTATCCAATAGGAGTCTTTTTAATATCAAATTAACCCCATAATACAACAAGCCAAATGAACTACTTCCAGAATTTAACAGCATAGAAGAAAGCATTATACCCAAAGAAGCATTATCCCAAACGGCCACTGACTGGAGACTATTTCACACCTAAGCCCTACTTTAGAGTCCTGTGCCAATGGACTACCACATGATTGTAAAATGGACAGATTCTGATTCAAATGGACAAGTGTCAGCTGCCACTCTATTCCTACTTAGGCTAGCAGAAGCCAATGAATTTGATTAAATGGGTAGCCATACGTAAGTCACTCAAATGACTGTCACATTAAAACAAGATTGAGGAATTTTAGCCCAGTCTTCTGTTTTCAGATAGGTCTTAAAATTAAATTTGTCACCAAATTAAGGGAATGTAACTAGGTAACTAGATAACTCCCAATCCATGAAAAACGAGGGAAGCCTGTTCTGACATAGGAAAGGCGGTGTGACAGGCCCAGAGATGTGATACTTGTCTACGGTGCTAAAAACTTCTACTCCACTTTCACCCCGTGGAGTTCCTTGGCTCATGGCTGGTAAACTGAGAGCCCCTCCAGAGTTCCAACTGGACCCCGGATGGCAAGTAAGCATCAACAGGGCTTTTCCAAGCATGCAGGATTCCCTAACGGGAAAAACTCAAGAAATACAATTACAAAAGTCTTTAAGAAGACTTCACTATAGAATTTCTAGGATAAAGAATCTGGAAGAATTTGTATCAAATATGAAAAACTCGTGAAAAATACATAACAGACAGAAGTAAATGCTATCTCCAGATGTTTATGTCACCCACAACATAATAAGTGGGACAATTCCTATTATTTTCTTTTTTAAAGATTTACTTTTACTTATGTATACAAGAATTAGGGTGTAGGCTAGAGGTGCGGGGTGAGAAGAGTCACCAGAGACAGAGCAGGGAGCAGAACAGGCAGATCCGACTGAACTGAAACGCTGCTGAGGGGAGCAGCAGGGAGACAGGGGAGTCAACCATGTGGGACGGCTCCCTTGCCACAGTGGCTGGAGATAGCCTGATAGCGCTGAGATGTTAACCCCTAAGCCACCAGGGAGGCCCGACAACTCCTATTATTTTCTTAAGACTATACTGTAAGACAACACAAAGTGACACTCCAAATAGAGGGAGTGGAGTTAGATTGAGAAAGAGCTTTAAAAGCTAAGTGAATAAGCAATATACTATTTGCTTCTGACTTAGGCACGCATCGGGTAAAGGCCTAAAGAAAGCTTGATTTATCTACATAATCACAAAAATATAATGGTTTCTAAACGAGTTCTACCTAATCCAACATCATTCAAATCTGTAGATATTTTATGACATTAGCCCAGAATCTCTGGTAAAAGAACTCGATAAATAATTAAGTACATTAATATAGACACAAATATCAAATCAAAATACCATCTTTGTATAAAACCAGAGTATTCTCTCTCAATTGCTGCTACCATCCAGGAACTCGAGATAATAATCCAGGCATACCCTCCACTCCAAAAACATCTAACAGGATCACCAACCCCTATCAATTCTTCCAAAATACTTTGACTAAACCTCTCCTCCATCTACATTCTTGGGAACAGGCTTTAGCTGTCTTATCTTTCTAAACTATTACAATAAATTCTTATCTTGTTTCCTTGTCTCTGCAACTCTTCCCTCTAGTCTATCCTCTATGACCTCCTCCAAGGGCGATCTTCTAAAGCAGAAACATGATCTTGTCTCTTCCATATTCACAGTTCTGCTAATGCCCCCCACTGCCTACTGCACAGGTGCAAACAACCTGATATGGCTGAGACTCTGCATTTCAGATCCCCCATTCTTATGTTTCAGTGACACTGAACTACTTACTGGCTGTGCTGTTCTGAGCCTGGAATGGTGTTTCACACTTCTCTGCCGCTGAACATAGTGCTCCTCTGTTTAGAATTTTCTTCTTCATCCTCTGGTCTGCTCAGAAACCCCTGGTGTTCCAATATCCAAGTGAGTAGTGAATCCTGCTTTGAAGACTTTCTTTATTCCTCAGTCACTCCCTTCTTTCTCTTGCCTCTGTACTCTGTACCTCCTAAATTTCATTTATCACAGTATAGCATAATGATTTATATGACTCTTATCAGACATGAGAACAGGATACAAGATCTTTATTTTTATATACCCAGCATATTCATTATACAACAACAGTACGTCCAAAAATTTGCTGGATTCTTCAATTTGCTGAAGAAGTAAATGAATGAACAAAATTTCAAAAAGAACTAAACTATGGGACCTCCCTGGTGGCACAAGGGCTTAAGCACAGCACTAGGAAGCATCTGCAGCCACCACAGCACGAGTTTGATCCCCAGCCAGGGCGCAGCAGACCTCTCCTGCCTCCCCACTGCTCCCTTCAGCAGTGTGTTTCGGTAGACCCACCTGTTCTGTTCCCCACTCTGTCTCTGGTGATGCCTCTCACCCCCCTCACCTCTGGTCTACACCCCAGTTCTTGTATGCATAAATAAATCTTTTAAAAAAAACCCTAAAACTAAACTATGACAACTATTGTAATTTTGGTAACCATACTAAAAAATAGGTATAAATTGCTTGTAGAAACGAAAGACCATTAATTTAAGGGGGGAGAAAAGCAACTTCCATGTGAGGAAGACATAGAGGTCTTCAATTTAGTCTGAGATGAGTTACAGCTCAGAGTATGAAAGGCCAGTGGAGCAAACGTGATACTGATGACTGCGTCCTAGAAGCTTTGACCAGGCAGCATTGCTGGGTTTCACAAGGAGTCCTTTTTAGGAGCTCTATTTCCGAGATGTTCGCTTCATTTAACAGAGAGTAAACTTAAAACTCAGAATTAAACCAAAACAACAATGGTGAGGTAGGTCACAGTAAAACATTTAGCCAAGCACAACATATGCATCTGACAAGCGCTCTTTGTCAGGTAAGTTATTATTATGGTTCTCGTAGGGTACAAAGTCTCTCCACAGGCAGTAAAGGAAGACCAGCAACAATCAGCACTTTTGGTCTACAGAGACAACCTGCACAGGTACCACTGAGGCAGCAAACAGCTACTGCTAAGAAAGGTCCTTAGCAAAGGCGGTAAACATGTGTACCTGCTACTAAAAAAAGCAACCCCTCTTCTTTCTGGTACTTTTTATTCTATCACTAAGTCTGCCTGATAAAGGCCTGTACTTCAACTTTCCTTTTCCTAAACCAATCATCATAAATAAGTTTCCACTGAAAGAAAAGGATATATGTCTGCTAGATGCACATACATAGGTAAAAATACACATATACCATTTTATTTTGTGCAGCTTTTTTGGTTTTTGGTCTTGTTTTGTTTTTTACACATTAAAAGAACAGATTTATTAGGAAAAGGAGAAAGGAAAAAGAGAGAGACACTGGCATGACTCAGACAGGCAGTGTGAGGATGAAAGCGGCCTGCTTTGCATTAAAAGCAGTCTTCAAACACGCTATAGCCATCGTTAGCAGTTCAGAAAAATGTCTACCAATTCAACTGATAGGGAACATGAATGAAGAAAAACTTTAAAAATAAGGTATAAAGTTTAAATTAAGATAATCAATTAATTTGGGGGACAACACATAAGAAAAACGAACTGTTAAAATAACTCCGGTAGTGCTCAACCTTTACCTAAGCCTATCAGAATCACTTTGTAGGCTTGTGGAGACACAGGATTGCTGGGCCCCACTGCCTGGGTATCTGAATCAGTAAGACTGGGGCAAGGGGCCTCCCTGGGGGTGCAGGGGTTAAGATGCAGCTCTGTGAAGTACACACAGGCACTGCATCATGGGGTCCATCGCTGGCCAGGGAGCAGACCCACAGGGCGCAGCAGACCTCTCCTGTCTCCCTGCTGCTCCCCTCAGCAGGATGTTTCAATCTGCATGTTCTGCTCCCCACTCCGTCTCTGGTGAGTCCTCTCAGCGCCCATACCTCTGGCCTGTACCCCAGTTCTTATATACATAAATAAATAAATCTTAAAAAAAAAAAAAAGACTGGGCCAGGACCCAAGAATCTGCATTTCTAACAAGTTCCCAAATAATGTGATCAGGTACCACTCTTTGAAAACAACTATTTTAAACTATTAGAATTGAGAGCGATCTTACAGGTGAATAAAACAAAACTTAAATAACACAGTACTAAGCTGAGGCTCTTTCAATTGTTAGGGTTCCATTGTTATGTTGTTTATATGTATATACACACACAGAAACACTGCATTTTTAGGAAATGCCTAACACATTTTTATTCAATTCATAGGCTTTTTGGAGCACCTGACTATGACATGGTCTTTCCCTAAAGAAGTCTGCACTAAAGATACTCATGGTGAAATAACTGTAATACAAAGTCACTGGTTCCGCAAGAGAAATGCATACAAGGTACACAGGAATGCAACTGAGAACTCAGCACTCAAGGGAAGCACGACACTGGGGGAACTGGAGAATAAACTAGACGTTTACCAGGAGGACAGAGTGAGCTGGGAAGGACAACACTTCAGACACGTAAATTCACAGAAAAAAAAAATCCATCAAGTACCTACCTTGGACCAGACACTGTACCAAGCTGGGGATAGAATGCTGAGAAAAGGCACTGTAGCAGTAGTTAAGTGATGCTTATTCGAACAGCAAAAAAGACAATCCAATCATAATCCAAGTGGATATAAAGTACCAATTTTGAAGTGTGGGAGGCATACGAGGTACAACTTGTAACAGGACTGACTGACCAAATCAAAGAAATGCTTCCCTGGGAAGTGGGTGTGTGTGAACGTGTGAAGGACGGTACCTGTGAAGGACGGTACCTCAGCACTCTACACACCATGCTCAAAGCTTCCCAAGAAAGAGCATCTGGCACCGCTTCCTACAAAGCTTTCAAAGCAGGGGTCTTGGAGGCTACTTGTATTCAACTCCGCAAGACACAGGGCTGTCAGCAGACGACCCGTGCACAGCACTTACTACAAATGCCTGTGCCCGTCATCCAGAGAACCCCTGCCCCAACATTAAGGAACAGGGGACTAAACTAATTATGAAAGCAGTCTGGTGGGCACGGCATACCCCAAGGGACCCCGGATGACCTCAACAGACACAAGCATCTGTTCCTCCTTTCTCAAACGGCCAGATCAAGTCGGGCAAATTTTTATTCCTTGGCTCCCTTCTCTTCGACTCTCACCTGCCCACCACAGTCCTGGTAAGCAGAGCGTTACTGTTAGCGCCGAACCACAGAATGAAGTAAATTAACTGTATTACATTCGACTTCGTCCTCATGGAACCACACAGCCAGCCAGTGAGGTCAGGGTCTCGGTGACAGAAACCACCGAGCTGCACGCGCACTACGCACTACGGAAGCCGGGTCTTGTCCTCAGGGAGCCTCTCGGGACATCCTTAAACTGTCTCTAGTTAGCTACCACCATCGGGGAAAATTACGAGGGTTCAGGAAAGAGGTTTCTTTCAATACAGGGACTAGGAAAACAACACCATAAGTACCTTAGAGGATGAGAACTAGGGTAGGGCAGGGAGAGAGGCAGAAAACACGCAGGCGCACACATGGAGGTGATGAACGTCAACTGGGGCCCGGTCAGCAAATTTAGGCGCTCGCGCCCGCAGTGACAAGCCCTTTGAAGCTCACAAGTACTTATGAAAAGGTAAACTTTATTCTTGCTATACCAAAACTATAAAAAGTACAGGTCAAGCATAAAGTGACTTGCACAGTATCACAGTTTATAAGCTGAAATTCAAAGCCAGGTCTCACGGACCAAAATGCAGTGTCCACCCCACACCTCCAGTGGCTTTATGGGGTGGAACCTTGTAAGCACAACATTAGAGATCATGGAAAAGGTCCCCACCCCCCAATTTTTTGCAATAGTCCAGACAGAAAGTCAGATCTAGGAGCTGCAGAGGGAACACCAAGGAGACGAGTGGGTCTCAGCAGCTAGTAAAATCTAGAGTAACAGAGGATGGGCTAATAGCTAGAACACCATTAACAACAACAGAAAAGCGCAGCAGGCTCTTTCATCTTAGAACACAACGATGGCCCGTTAGCCCCCTGTGACTCACTCACTCGCAGGATGACTTGCTCCCCTTCCCCTGGCACACAAGACGTCTCTTCACTCCCAGATGGTAACTCACTTTTGTTCCGAAGAAGACCTTCTGCCCCTGCACGCACTGAAGTTCCCACCTGAGTCCCCAGTAATGTCTATGTTACCAAAATCAAGAGAAACCCTACCTTCTGCAGAGTTTATTGGCTAGGAGTCGCGACCACACCCTCCTCTTTGAAAGGCCATCAGTATAAAGTGGTGTTTAGGAATACAAGCTGGAGCCAGACAAACCCGAGCTCAAAAACCGACTTCTCCAATTACTACCTGTGGTCTTAGACAAATTACACAGTCTTCTTGTGTTGCTTTCCTGCTCTGAAAAATAGAGAATAAAGGCACCCACACTTCATTGAGTCTTGAGCATTAGATGAGTAAAAACAAGGAAATGCTGAGACCAATGCCGCCAGGCAGCGCATTGGATCCCAAGACACCGCTCCGCTCCTAACTTTCTTCAAGCCTCCCTGGCCCTCTTTACTCCCTTGGTAGGCCACTCCACATCTACCCAACTTCAACCACCACACATGTGCCAGTGAGACCCACTGTGTGCCAGTAAGTCCTTCATAACACCCAGAATCTTCCCCACTAACCTACTCAACAGTCCTACCAGAGTGTTTCACAGGTTCTTCGTAGTCTACCTGTCCAAGCTTACTCAAAGCCAAACCCACTCCTACATTGCAAGTCACTCATACCAGGAAAATTGAGAAGTCATGCTCATACATATCTCCTTAACCCCATGCCCCATAAGTCAACTGAACCAACAACGCCTACGATTCTGTTTCTCAAGGCTTTCTCACAATCACTCGAACTCTACAGTCAGCATTTTCAACCACACTGCCACCATCACACCTTTCCTGAACCACTGCCATGGCCTAACTGGTCTCACGAAAAAAATCGATTCTTGCTCTACCCCTGCTCATTCATACCGCACGCAGCTGCTGGTATCAGTGCAAACATAGTACTCTTGCGCTGAATTTCTGCCACCCCACCGCTTCTGGGGCAGATGACGCCCTGGGACCTGATCTACCTACCCCTGACACCTCAACAAGATTTTAACTTTCTCTGCGCAGTTTTCACGTTACACTGGGCTTTTTTTGGATTTGGTTGGCCGGTAGGTTCCGCAAATGTTTTGCATATGGTAATCCCTTCTCCTTTTTCCCCAGTTATCTTTTACCCTACAGGTCTCAGCTTTGAGAAAAAGTGTCCTCTGATGCCTCCTCCCACTCCTGAGGTATAGATTAGGACACCCTATTATGCACTCATTGTACATTATATTTATCTTTGGAGTCCTTTGAGTAACTATAATTAACATTACCAACAAAAGTATTTGCTTAATACCTTACTTTCCTGCCAAGCTTCATGCCCCTGCCTGGGACCACACCTGTCGTGCTTCATCGGAGTACCCCAAGAGCCTTCCATGGTGTCTGAGACATGGTGAAGTGCAATGTTCTCTCATTCCCACCACAGGGCTTTGTATAAGCTGGTCATTCTACCTAGAGCTCCCTCCACCCAGACTGGGTCCCCCTGCACCTTTGCATTTCCCAGGGCTAGCTCCTCAACACTCAAGTCTCAGTTACAAAATGCCACCTTCTCAGGAAGTCTTGATGGATCACTCAATCTCAAGGGGTGATCCCTCCCCTAAAGGCATTTGATCACCCTCTTAATTTCTTCAAAGCAGTCAGCACTATCTGACACGTCAGTATTTGGAAGTTCTAAAACAGAGCCTCCCTGGGGGCGCAGCGGGCTGAGCTGAGCACCGCACTGTGAAGCACCTGCAGCACAGCAGCACGAGTTGGATCCCTGGCCAGGGAGGGCACCCACAGAGTGCGGCAGACCTCTCCTGTCTCCCCGCTGCTCCCTTCAACAGTGTGTTTCAGTCCATCTGCCTGTTCTGCTCCCCAGTCTGTCGCTGGTGGATCCTCTCATCCCCTGCACCTCTGGCCTGTACCCTGGCTCTTGTGTGCCTAAATAAATAAATCTTTAAAAAATAGAGAAAGAAAAAAGAAAGGCCCAAGTGCCTGGAAGGCTAAGCACTCCACAAATAGTCAAGTGAATAAACCTCCTGAGTGAGATAAAGATGATGTGGGAAACACCCTAAATTTATCAGCACAACATCTACAAACTGTGCTCCAACAAAGTCAAGAGGAGCCAGGAGTGCTTAAGTATGCCTGGGAACCAGGAAGTGGAAGTGGAAGTCTGCTCTGTCCCTTCCTTGCTGGAAAACTTCAGACAAGCTACTTAACTGTATGCCTGAGATTCCAAACTAGTAAAATGGGTATCACAGGACATCTCAAAGGATTGCTGAGAATGAGAACAGTTAATACAGGTGAAGTGCCAGTGATCGTAACACACACCAGTGATCTATATAACATAACCCATCACACTGGGCTTTCCCCCTCTGCCCCACTGTTCGAAATATACAGTGACTTTTACTTTATTATAACCACCCAAAAACAGTCACTTTTGGGGGGTACAGCATACAATTCCAAGGGAATCTTTGACATAGATGAAGAAATATGAAGGGCATTTTCTGGAATTGTCCAACATAGTAACACTTTCCCTAAGTTCTAACACTCCCTAGACGTATGGGTGATTAAAAGGTTAAGATGGTCAAAAGACCCGAAAACCAGAGAAGTGCTGAAAGGTACTTTGGAAACTATAAAAGTAGTATAAAAAGATCACAATATTTATGAACCTACATTCTTGAAGTCACTGGCAGAAATAAGAGTGGGTTGGCCAGATTACTATCTGACACAAAAGGGTTCCTAACCTCTGTGACTGGGGATATAATCAGATGGCTACAGACTGGGGCTACCTTGAATTCACACTAAGGACCACAACCAGCTCACCGGCTGGTCGTAAGTTATCAAGCAACAGGGCAATTCATAATACTGTATTTGTGCACATCACCACCACAGCTTTTATCTCCTCTTCCTATCCTTCAAAGATAATATGAAAAGGAAATTTACTGTCATAACTTCATTGATCTCAAGATAATGAATATTTACCTCGATTACCAGGGTAAGCTGATCTCAGGATTAGTTAAAAGAATAATAAGGCGAAACTCTCCCTGGTGGCGTAAGGGGTTAAGGTGCAGCACTATGAAGCTACCCGCAGCCACCAGTTAGTTCTGGGCCAGGGAGCAGACCCACAGGACACAGCAGACCTCTCCTGCCTCCCCGCTGCTCCCCTCAGCAGTGTGTTTCAGTAGATCCACCTTCTCTGCCCCCTACTGTGTCTCTGGTGACTCTTCTCACCACTACCACCACCCCCGCCCTTCTGGCCTGTACCCCAGTTCTTGTATGCATACGTAAATATTTAAAAAAAAAAAAAGAGTAATAAGGTAATCTGCAACCTGGTTGAGGATTTCCCATGACCATGAAGTTGGCTTTGTGAAAATTCAACAGCACAAGAGGCTTCATGCTTAACTTTGGGCAAACCCCTGGGAAAACCGATCTGAGAGTGCTTCAAGATGTTTTGTGTTGGCCTTAAACTCTGTATGAACAGAGAAACGATACAAACATAACAGAACCCACTTAACTGGATATTTCCCCTTAAATCGGGGTCTTCACTCTCACACCATTGATGTTTGGGACCAGGCGACCCTGTGTTGTCACGATGACGTGTGTGGTTAGGGTGTCTCAGCAGCACCCTTGCCTCGAGCCTCTGGCACTAACCGCCAGCAGTATTCCTGCTGACTATCAAAGCACAGCCATATTTGTTGTCAGGTGCCAAGGGGCAAAGGTGCACTCTCTCCCCAGCCCCCACCACGAGAACCCCGCTTTAAACACATCTGTTCCATTGGTCTAAAATAGCCACCCACATTCTATTCTCCCTCCTTCAAAACTCCCTCCCTCCGACCACCCTGATAGACTTAAGTCCACCTTTAATCTTCATTTGCCTTCCCCTCCCCCCCCAAAAAAACTCTCAGATATCACTTAGTACAACTTCCTCAATGACAGGTCAAAACCACAGCAAGTGGTAGAGTTGATACTAGGGCTCAAAGCGCATGATCCCCTATTAAGTAAGCATTCTCTCCCATTATAACACACTGTGACCAATCACTAAGTTGCGTCAGTCCTTGTACGCACTCTTGCTTGCCCACGTATCTTCTTGCTTCTTATCCCTTCCTTGCTATTTCCACTGCCTATACCCCAGGCAATTGGTTCTCAAACTTTTGAATGTATCAGAATCACCTGGCTTTTGTTAAAATACAGATTGCTGGGTCCCAACCCCAGAGTTTTTTATTTAGTAAGCCCAAAAGTCTGCATTTCTAACATGTTTCCAGATACCCAGATGATTTTGCTGCTAGTGAAGAACTATACTTTGAGAACCACTGCCCTAGAGTTCAGGTACCCAATACCTCAAGAGGTACCTCTTTCAGTTTCCTTCTAGACACCTTCTTAACCTGAAACTGCAAAAGCGTGTTCCTAAAACACCACTTTGATCAAAGAACTGTTCTATTAAAAACAAACCACAACTTCTAATGCCGCTCTATTATTCATATCTGGCTTACATATTGTTTAAAATGTGGTCCCAGCATTATCAGCTGTGACTCCTAAAACCAATTTTCTAGTCTCATAATCTACTGAACGTCCTCAGAGCAGGCTGCACAGGCTTCCCACCACAGTGGAGCTTATGCTGTCTTTATCTTCTAGAGGCCACCCTCCTTCCCTCCTCTTCTCTACCTACCTGAAGGAAGCCTTCACCACTGTATTTGTCAAAACCACTCGTTTGGTCACTATCTGATGCCTTTTATCTTTATGGTTTAAGCTTTTACCAAGTACTCACAGATAGAGAAAACCCCCAAGAACCTAAAATTTAAAACAGAAAACAATAATATGAGTGATACGTAAACATAAAAGGTTTGACATATAACAAACTACACAAATACTGTGGTTTTAATAAAGTGCAGTAAGTTCAAAGTTCAAAAAAGAATGCACCAAGTTTTTCAAAAACATGGTTAAACACTAGCTGTCAAATATTTGTGGCTAACTCATCTAAGATGTTAAACAGATTTGTGTTAGGGAAGAACCCTCAAAAAAAGGGAAAGTACTCAGTCTGTAACTTCCTACAACAGGAGCGGGTATCATTTTTCTTCTGTATGAAATACACTGCAAGAAAAGAGGACCTGGTGTGAGAGAAGCAGTGTGGATGGCCCGACCCCGTACCGACTGCAGTCTTGAACATATCAAGGCTTATGTCTCCATTTTCGTATTAAATCCTTATGTCTCCATTTTCGTATTAAAAAAAAAATAAGGTTTAAACCATACCATCTACCTTACAGGGTTACCTGACGATTATATTAGGTAAGATACTAAAAGAAACTATCCTAGTAATTGGCATATGATAAAAGTTTACTGAATTTTAATCTTTGTTGATATGAAAACACAGTTATTAGTCAAATATGAGATAAACAGAGCAATAATGAAACCTGAAACCTATTAATGATGTCCATTTCCCAAAAAGAAAAACAGAAAGGACATAAAATAATGTATGCACCTTCAGTTGGTACAAGTACCAATTCCCTGACTCTATAGCTAAAACCAACACATGAGAATAATCCAAACACCATCACTTGTAACTTCCCAACTTTAAGGCTGCTGAAGAGTCAGCAAAAACATGGCCATAGAGGCTTCAGGACATGTTAAGAGGTAGAACTTAAAATTCGGAGTGAGATTTTAAACTACACATTTTCTTATTTGTTCTAATAGCCCAAATACTGTAACTGTGTCCAGGTGGCACAAAGAACATTTTGTTATAGCTTAGACCTTCTGGCTCTTGTGTACACTGCAAGACCCAATACCAGATACTTTGCTCATCATCCCTTTAAATCAAACTCCTCCATTCTAGTGATCTCTCCTTAGCACTGAAGAAAACTGGTCGCTAAGTTATCAGGGCTTTCAACAATGTTAACAAATACTTTAACACTTTCTATGGTGTACACTGAGGACTTTCTCCTTTTTTGAGGCACCATATTGAGGACAGTCTATGTGTTAGATACTATTTAATATATGCCCAACTCTCAAGAAGTTCATATTCCAACAAACTCAAGTATGATAATGCTTAGTTATAGCTAATGATTCATTAGGGGAAAAAAAAAAGAGAAAATGATAGTGCTTAATTAAATATAGACCTCATTCTGGGTCCCTAAGATACAGCTTATTGTGAAAGACTGATGCAGAAGAATAAAGAATTTGTTCCCACATTATCTGAATTTTGAATTGCCCAAATGGGCAACACGCTTTTTCTACACCATCAGGAAGAAGGCTATCACCCAAAGAAAAATGTACTCCTCCAGCAAAGCATGGGCTGCTGGTTAAGTGTGCAAATGCAGCTATTCAACAATTCTGACCACATGTCATTTTTCTAGTTATTAACAATGTGCCATCTTCTCACTAGGGAAAAGATGGCTTAACATTTTTTACTTTGCCTAATTCACTCCTGGTCAGAAAGATCTTAGAATGGGGTCACTCAAAGTGGGGTTGTTTATAAAAGGGGTTATCTGGTACATGCTGCTGAGTAGTGGGAGATAATTTCAATGGTAACCCAGAGAAAAGTGAAAATACCATCAGGACCTCAGTACCCTCAGTTTATTGCAATAAATAAATGATTTAGCTATTTCAGAGACTCAAATGTAAGGCACATTAACAAAACTGAACATATGATAGTACAATAATACTCTTCAGAAAATATCAATCTCATCATCAAGACTGGCAAACTAAATTCTCAAGTTAATCAGGATCTTCCCTTTCAGATAACACTAGGCTTAGGTAAATTCAACAGAAAAAATACTCAGGTTCATAATTTCTTATTGTCTTCACTTCCTTTTATTCTGATCTAGCTGCTCATTTTCACAACTGCCTATAACAGGGATTAGTCGATTTTTTCTATATTAAATGTAACTATAAACAATATACTAGACAGGTATATAATTCAGTATATTAAAATATGGTGATGGTTCACTGGAGATATGGTTGCAGAAGAAATATGGGGTCTACACCTGAGGGAAGAAACCAATGCCTGTACAAAAATGAACAATGATGTAAGAAAAAAATCATATAAAAAATAAAATGTATAATAAAGATCATCTTTTCCAACAAAGGTGAAGAAAGTCCCAAGTCAAAATTAAAGATCATCATTCTGTATAGTGTAGAAATCTTAGGCATTTACTTCAGATTATTTTGCCCCTGATTTTCTGTGCAGTAAGGATTACTCAGTACTGGTGTGATTATGAAAATCTCAAAGATTATCAAACATTATTGCTAAGGTTTAACTATATTTTAGAACAAGAAACTATAAGATGTTAAGCTGAACATTCTCTATAAATGAATAGTTAATAGTGGACACACTGACAGACATCAAAACTACTTTTTAACACTCTGGCTCCTGAAAAGAAATGAAAGGGCAAATTACCATCTTCAGTGCCTATCAATGCTTCTATAAGGTCCAACATCTAAATTTACCAAAATACAACAGTAAACCAACTTCACCTCAGGACAACAAAATATCCAACTAACATGAAAACTGAAGCTTCCGACCGTCTCACTTAAATACCTCCCCAGGTATATCAAGTTGTTTGGGAAATATATCTAGCTTTGTTCTAGGAATTTACACATTAAAAACTATTAACTTTTTCATTAGGATAAAAATTATGCCTTGTTGGGGGAAAGCCAAACACTGTTTATCCTTTTTTTTTTTTAAACAGCACTGCAAAATAAGTATTCTGGTTCCAGAAAGTAGATTTATGCCACAAATTTTCAAAGGCACAATTCTCTTCCACATGTAGTAGGCAAGTAATAATTTGGCAAAAGATAAGCCAATTTTTTAAAGCTAGTTATTTCTGATTTTTAAAAAAGACCCATCACAAGGATGATAAAACATATCAAAATTTAATTTTTGCACCTGAAATAGCTCTATCAGTAAAAAGCACTAAAAGGACCTACTCAACCATGAACAGTATTCTCATTAGTAAAAATCTAACTTTTTTTTTTAAATACATGTAAAGAGTCCTGAAAACAAAAAGTCATCCTTGTTCCAAAATGAGTTTGGACTTAAGACTTTTTATATGGGTAGCATTTCTCCCCCATGAGGCAACTGTGAAGGTATGTATGTCACAGAACGGTGAGCATTTAGGTTTTGTCCCCAAAGCCTATAGGATAGTCAAAGGAGATCTGATTCAGCTTAACAAATAAATATTGTACGAGATCACTAAGCCAAATTAATAAACGTATTGCTCTGTCTTTCAAACTTTATGTTCCATGACCAGTAAATGCCAAACAAAAGGTTGTTCAATATTTTGATCTACTTTAAATACTGGTACAGTTTGTTTACATACATATTTAACTCCTACAAAAACTAGTCTTTATATCCTTGTGTTATTTTAATATTCCTCAAGTAAGATCTAACTTGACAGTGAATTCTAATATTCTTGATAGTAATATGACTATATACCACAAAGACATTAAAAGTTAGGCAGACTGCCAATCAAATTAGCCACTAATTTTTACCTTAGAAAGGAAAACAGACATCAGCCACCCCAAATTTCAAGATTATTACCCAAAACACATGATGTACCCTTTTAGACCACATTGCCTCAATAGCACATAAACAAAAAGGATGCTAGATAAGAAAGCAGTGATGTATGCAACAGGTAGCAATCACTACAAAAAAAAAAAAACAACCTTATCAGGACAAGGACAAAAATCAGGGATTCCTTGGAGCTCCTGACTGCCGCCTCCTTGCATTGTTGTATAAACTCTTGCTTGCTGAAAGGCCCTTCCCTTGAAAGATTAGGTACCCCAAAAACATTTACATTTTATGTAATTATCCAACATTCCTACAAGCCTGATATGATAAAAATGAATTCCATATAGTGAAACTACCTGGAAAGGGTTCTGCAGCATTCTTTCTTTTCCCAAAGAAAAATTTAATTAAAAAAATGTCAACACACAAACAAATCCCAAATGTACAAAATTACACTGATACACTTTATTTTTTAAAAGTTAGAGCTAAAGAATTGTAATTTCAACATGTGAACTAGGAGGCAAGAGGCAAATCTCTGAACTAAAGCTTGCCAGAACACTTATCTGCTAGATGTACTCATCAATACCCCGCACACCTTTTTAACAGTCACACTGAAAATAAAACAAACCCCAAAAGTAGCCGTTCCTCAGAGTGGATATTATCAGAAAATGAATTAGAAAATCATTCTTTTTTCTTTCAAACTATGTCTAAAACAAAGAGCCAAATAAAACCACCATAAATTCCTTTACTAAAATAATCTGCTAGGTCATTCAGTTCAGCAATTTTCATGTAATACCTACAATTCTGTGGCACTACAATTGTGTGGCAAATTCAATTTCCTCACGCCCAACTTTACAAATACAAATTCATATTTCTGAAATGAATATATGTGGAGATACTAATAAAGCACCATCTGACAAGGAAAAGAAAAATCAAATTTTTAAGCTCCAACAGAGAAAGCTTGAGAAGCAGGGCCTAAAGGGGCAAGTATTCACATGAGTACAAAAACCAATCCCCTCCACATCTTTATTAAGCAGAAATTTCTTTCAGTGAGATGTAGCTCATATATTACTCCCAGAACAAAATGCTGAATTTTGTCATCATTCAGTTCATCTTTTCTCAATCTCCTACAGCCCTTCAAACCTACCAGATTTGTCAAGAAAGAAAATAACCCAGTTCTACTCCGCTTTTCAAAACCAGCACAATGTAACTGAAAACACTGTATAGAGCTATCCTTCCCCGAAGTTTTATATTCCAACTCAAACTTACATTCTACACTAAAATTAGGGTTATTACAAAGTCAGTATTACAAAATTAGGAGTCCCTGTCATGTTATAATCTGCAAAATCCTTTGATTTACAATGGCCTCCACAGCGGTTAAAGGCTACACATAAGTCAACCTCCAAACAGGATGAACACTGAAAATCTTAACAGCTGGCCTATAAAAACCAAATGAGATAGTAATACACCTTCCCTCCTCCAATGATGCAGAGTAAAGCCACCTGAAAAGTTATGATCACAGTATATCCACATATGGAAACAAAATAGTTATTCTGCTTCAAAATTGGAGGGTGGGGGGAGACAAAAAAATACTAACCAATCTCTGGCTGTAACGAACCCTTTCTTCTTCAGGTTCCATCTCTCACTCTTCTGTTGAAATTACAGTAAAGAAACCACTCCAGGGCTGCCTTCCTCTTCCTCCTTAGGAACCAGATTGCAACACTAAAAAAAAAAATGATATGAGCAGTGTAAGAACTTATCCTCAAACTCGCGCTTTGTTTTCATGGAGATGGGTACTTAAAATTTGTGCAAAGGCTCTGAGAATCTGGCTCCTCTTCAGCAGCTCAAGACCACTTTCCTCTTGGGCAAGCAGTTCCATGTCAAGATCAAAATCACCTTATGACTGTGGGAGGCCCAGACACCAGGAGATGTTGGTTTCAGTTCCCTATGGATGGGCCACACCACTTGTTTCTCCCCATTGGTTTACAATTAGCAAGGTTCCCCTTAGTGGCAGCATCAGAAAATAAAAGGGAGGGGGGGACTGTTATCTCTGGCGAGCTGACCAGGTGAATTTAGGAAGCAGGGAACTAACGTGGAGCCTAACCAAAGCAGTTCACTCGCTGGCGGTTAGAAACTAAAGGAAAGGCAGAGAGACGAACAGCGTCAAAAGAGAACAAGAAATCCGGTTTTAAAGACCCCCAAACCATTCCACTTGGCCCTCCAGTGCAGCCATACACAGTCGTCGCCTGCCTTCCCAGACTCCCCGATCTTGCCCCTACCCCGGCACAGACGTGCACAACTCTAAAAGAAATTCAAGAGTTGCAAATCGGACTCAAGAATTCCATCAGATCCTCTGGGATCAAGTAATCAACGATCCCCCTGGACAGAAGGGAAGGCCATCTCTTCCAAAAATCAAAGAAAGGCCGGCGTGCGCGACGGTCAAGCCCGAGCACCGAGAGGTCTTTCTGCTAAATATTCTCCTGGATAATGGCTTCCAGAGGAAATGCAGATTTCTTTTTTCCTCTTCTGCAGCCACAGCACGGCCACGTTCACAGCATCCTCTCAAAGCCGCTGCGAGCCCGGGCGCCGCTGACACAGTTGGCGAGGCAGTTCGTGGCAGAGCCCTCCTGGAGGGCCGCCCGCGCCGGGTCGGAGGGACACGGCGTTAGCAGCCGCGGGCGAGCCCCGCCGCGCCGGGCCGGGCCGGGCCGGGCAGGGGCTGCCCGGGAGCGGCGCTTCGAGGGTCCCCCCCTTCGGAAAAAGAAACTTTACATCGAGTCTAGCCCGGGCAGCCGAGCAAACTTCGGGGGGGGGGGGTGGAGGGGGAATCTCACCGGGGATTTTGCTCCTGAGTTCTCGTCCAAGTGAGAAGTAAAAAATTCCAAAAACTGCGAGGAACACGAAATCCGGACGTCGTCTCCGCTTTTTTTCCGGGGACCAAGCCCGTATCCAGCGAGGGTCAGAGCGACCCGGAAAAAGAGGCACAGTCCTGGATCCAGCCTCCCCTGCTGGCTCCGGGTGCCCAGTCGAAGGCGTCCGCAGAGGGGAGCGCGACCCCTCGGCGCCGAGCCCGGGGCGCCCCCGCCTCCCCCGGGCCAGCGGTCAGCGGCCCGAGCTCCGGGCCGGCCCCGGCCGCGCGGAGCGCCGTGCCCTCGGCGAGCAGCCGCCCGGCCGCCTCCGGAGCTCGGGAGCGGCGGTCGATCAGCTGAGACCGGCCGGCCCGAGGTTCCCCGCGCCGCCCCGGCCCCCCGGAACGCGGGCCCCGGCCCCGGGGGGCGGAGAGGGCGGGAGCGGCGCGGCGCGCCGGGCTGGGGGCCCGGGCTGCCCTCGCGTCTCCCCCTCAGCCCGGACTCCGCGCTGCGGGACGAGCCCCCGGCTACTCCCCAGTCGCAGAGGAGGGATTCCGGGGGATGGGCCCCCTGGCGTTGCCCCTCCTCCCGGAGCGCCCCCTGCCCAGGATAGACAGAGCGGCGACAGGCCCAGGCGCTGGGAAGGTGCTCTGCGAGCCACCGCCGCCGCCGCCGCCGCCGCCGCCGGGGAGGGGTGTTGTTTCCCTCACACAGGAGGAGCCGCTGAAGCAGCCGCCGCCATTTTGAACCCGTCACACTCTCACATACACACAGGTCTCGCGGCGCACTGCGCAGGCGCCGCCTCCCCACCCCTCCTCCGGCTGCCCTCACCACCCCCACCCCC
>JAGFMF010011432.1:2047060-2059232 GCA_019455555.1 Galemys pyrenaicus
CTCTCACATACACACAGGTCTCGCGGCGCACTGCGCAGGCGCCGCCTCCCCACCCCTCCTCCGGCTGCCCTCACCACCCCCACCCCCTTCGAGCCTCCCTGGGCTTCTTACCGCTCTCCCGGGCACACGTGAACGCGCACGCGTCACTCCCCTCAAACGCAGACACTCCGCCGGCGCGCGCACGCGCGGATGCGTCGGCCTCGAATCGCCCGCGCCCGGCGACGCCGACGCGGCTCCCCGCCCCCCCCGCGTCAGCCCGCCCGCCCTCCCGCCGGCCCACCGCCCCCGCTGCCCGCCGGCCTCCTTCCAGGGCCCCGGCCCGGCCCGCCGCTCGCGCCTGCGCGCAGGGCACGGATCCTCCCCCGCGCGCGCCCTCCCCCCGCACGCCCTCGCTGGAACACACACGCTTCGCCTCTGTGACCCCGCCCCTCGCCGGCCAGCTGCTCCCGCAGCCCTCCCCCACCTCCCCCGGGAGGGTGGTGACCCCCCCCCGACCCCCCACAAAGAACCACCACCCCACAGCCGCGGGGCGAGGCGCCCCGTTCCCCTTCAACCGCCCTCTGCCCGGTCGGCCCACCACAGTCACACAACCTGAAGGCCGGGCCGCCTTGGCCGGGGCGGCCGTTGCCCGCCTCAAAGCGGGGTCTCCCGGGGTCAGGCCGCTGGGCCCGGCCGGTCCGACCTGGACGCCCCGCTCGGGCCGGCCCCAGGCGAGGGGCGCCTGGGGGGGACGCCTCCCCGCCGCTGCCCGCCCCTCGCGCGCCGGCCGGTGGGCCGAGGCCGGCCTGCCCGCCATCCCCGGGCAGGCCCTGGCGCCCCCGCCGCGGAGCCCGGCCGCTCTGGGCTCCGGGGGCTCCTCGGAGCAGCGGCCCGGTCCCGCCTCACCCACTCCTCGCCGCTCCGAAGGGGCAGGAAACGGGAGCAGCGTGTCTGTCGTGGGCCCGGCTCCCCCGGGGAGCTCCAGGCGCCGGGCCAGGGTGTCCACCGGCCCCCGGCTCGGGAGCGGTCTCCTTGACGGCCCAGGGGCGGCAGCGGCCGGCGCGCCCACCGCGGGCCCCAGCGCCCGGAGGAGGCCCGGGAAGCCCCCGCTCCTCGGCCACGCTCCGGTTTCCGCCGCGCCGGTGCCCCCGGCGGCCCGGGTGGGACGTGACCCCGCCCCCGGCGAGTCGGGACGCCCCCCCACGGAGGGGGACGCGGGCTGCCTCCGACCCCCAGGCCGCCCCGGGCGGCCCGGTCCGCGGCAGGCGCGGAGGCCCGGCCGGGAAGATGTCTCCTCTCGGTGCGCGCAGCTTCGCGCGAGGGTCAGCGATGGGGCAGCGGCCGCTGGGGCCGCGCCGGCCCTCCCACGAACGGGCTCCCGCGGCTCGACAACTGCCCGACGGGCTGGCGGGCTGCAGACGTCGACGGAGCCCGGCCGGAGGCATCCGAGCACCGCCATGCGAGCAGCCGGAGCGCGATCAGGGCATTCCCCCAGCCAATCTCGTGCTTTGGGGCCCGGTGCAATGATAAATCCCGTGCAGGACCGTGACTCGGCGTTGCGCCCGGCGTGGGCTCCCTGGCGTCCCTGCACTCTTGCCGAGAGGTGTCACCCCAACTCTTTTCCTGCCAGCCTCGGTTTCCCACTCTGACCTCTGATTGCTGGCATCCTGGGATGGAAGAGAGAGGAAGGGTATGAAGTGAATCATGGAACTTGGAGCTACAGCCTTCAACTCTTTGAGGACGACTTTGGAGAAAGACAGTTGAAATAATGATGCCTTCTGTTTCTAGCAAGGTCTCAACTCCAAAGGCACTGTGTAAATCCAGAGTGGAAGTATTTACTACCCATGGTGAGGTTTTTCTACGTGCAACTTGGGGTTTTAACACATTCTCTTATTTGTTTCACAACATCCTTGGGAGACCCGTTAGAGACAGTTGAGAAAGGTGAAACAGAGGAGACCCTCCCTCTGCAATAGCAGGCTGCCACAACTCACGGACCGCCAAAAAAAAAAAAAGTGTGTTAATATGGTATCACTTTCTTGCATCCAATCCCTGGGAAATTTCTTTTTTTCTGATACCATCTTTGTTGAGACTTCTTAGATTTTCAGAGTGCCGATAGACATCACCAAAACTTTATCAGGTCTAAAGCCTCTTAAGTTATCCAAACTATAGTAAAATATATTTGTAAACAGCAGTCTTTTACGCTGGCTCTACCAGATGTGGTCCTAGAGGTTTTCGCTGTTCAGTAGGTCTAGAAAAAGGAAGCAGTTTGTCTCGTTTTAAAGTAGGTTTGTTTTAAGTAGAAGAGAGAGACTTTTGAGTGGTCAGTTTAAGGAAAAGTTGGGCCTCATTGCTGTTTGCAAAATAATGACTTTCTTTCCTTCCCTTTCACATATAACCTACAGAATTCTTAGGGGCAACAAGAGAGAAAAGGAGGTTGAGAGCAGTAGTTCAGTTGGTCTTGCTCTGTTTCTTAAGGTCCAGAGCCCCTGAAGTAATTAACCCTCAACAAACTTGAGTTGCTCATCCTCAGCAAACAGATGCCTCCTGCAGGTTCACTCAGGTGGGCAGACTGGGGGGAAACATGGGAGCCTCAAAGAACAATAATGGACAGACTTGTTTTTTTTAAAAGATTTAATTATGCATACAAGAACTTGGGTACAGGCCAGAGGTACCAGGGGTGAGAGGATTCCCCAGAGACAGAGTGGGGAGCAGAACAAGGCAGATGACAAAGACACTGCCGAGGCAGGAGAGGTCTGCTGCACCATGTGGGTCACTCTCCTGGCCGGTGGCAGGGATCAAACTCGTGTTGCAGGGACTGTGGTTTGCTCCTTAGTGCCTTGCTTAACCCTTGCCACCAGGGAGGCCCTTGGACAGACTTATTCTGAATAGGGCTGCAAGTGAAGGTTTGTCAGATTGCAACCAGCTCTTTTCCATGAAGCCATGTGTGTTTTAGGGAAACTAGCCTGCGTTGGGGGGATGGCGTTGTACATAGACACAATGGTTTCTCCACAGGAGGGCTCTGTTACTGTTCCAAAGCAGATGTGCAGGGTCAGATAGAAGATGGGCAGATGGCTAGTGGTGCCCCACACAATCACAGTGGCTCTGGCTGGCAAGGGCATATTGTGAGGCTCACTGTGTTGCCCTAAAAGAGCCCTTTTTGAAGAGAATAGAGCTTGGGGGATTCTCCAAGAAGGTCACCAGCACTATGAACTTTGTGATTTCAACTACAGCTGCAAAGAGAGAGGGACAGTGCTAGACAGGCAGGAGGGTGGGTGGGGGGGCTCCTTCTGGAGATGTCGAGAAGAGGATCCCTGATTGGAATAAGCTGGTGCCTTAATAAGATAGGAACACATCTCTGTCTTCGTGAGCAAAGCTCAAACCCAAAAAGGCAGGGTGTCAAAAATCTAGACCACCCACTTCTTCAGGGACACTTCCATGGGTAGAGAACTCTAGCCCAGTGGACTAAGCTTTCCAACTTCTCTGCACTTCTCAAATGCTAATGAGGAGGTGGGGGTGTCCCAAACCCTGGAGGTCTAAGCCAAACGAGAGAAGTTGGTCTTGGAGATGCTCTGGGCAGTAGCACAACCAATGCTTAAAAAGCTTTGGCATCAGAGATGGAAGGTCATTGTGTTGGCTGCCACCTATTCTGCCATAAAGAGCACTTCAGGGCCTCCCTGGTGGTATAAGGGGTTGAGCCCGGCAGCGCAAGTTCGATCCCTGGCCAGGGAGCTGACCCACAGGACACAGCAGACCTCTCCTGTCGCCCCGCTGCTCCCCTCAGCAGTGTGTTCCAGTAAATCTGCTTCCTCTGCTCCCCACTCTGTCTCTGGTGAATTCCCCCTCACCCCCATGCCTCTGGCCTGTACCCCAGCTCTTGCGTGTATAAATATATAAAATATTTTATAAAAAAAAATCACCTCAGGTTTTCGTCGGGACAGTACCTAACTCTTGGGGTGAAATCTTGAAGGCTCAGTGGCTGGCACTAATATCTGCCGGTTGGGCCTCCCGGTGGCGCAGCAGGTTGAGCACCACACTGTGAAGCATCTGCGGCACAGGAGCGCGAGTTCGATTCCCAGCCAGGGAAGGGACCCACAGGGTGCAGCAGACCTCTCCTGCCTCGCCCGATGCCCCCGTCAGCAGTGTATTTCTGTCTATCTGCCTGTTCTGCTCCCTGCTCTCTGGTGAATCCTTTCACCTCCCATGCCTCTGGCCTGTACCCCAGCTGTTGTGTGCATAAATAAATAAATAAATAAATCTTTAAAAAAAAGATTTATTTATTTATGCACACAACAGCTGGGGTACAGGCCAGAGTCGCAGGAGGTGACAGAGTGGGGAGCAGAACAGGCAGATTGAAATACACCGCCGAGGGCAGCAGCGGGCGAGGCAGGAGAGGTCTGCTACACCACGTGGGTCCCCTCCCTGGCCGGCCGCAGGGATCAAACTCGTGCTGCAGTGACTGTGTTTTGCTACAGTGACTGCGTTTTGCCTCATAGTGCATTGCTTAACCCACTGCGCCACCAGGGAGGCCCAAATAAATCTTTAAAAAAAATAATAACTGCCAGTTATGGTTCATGAGTATCTGACCTCTTGTTTGTGGAAGAATGTTTTGAGTAAAGATGCTTCAGTATTTCAGCAAATTTACACAGAGCATAAGCAGAAACGTAGGCTTTGCTCCTCTGTCCTTTCCTAGCTCCTAGTCTCTCCTCCCCAATGCCTGGAATCCCTGAGCTCCAGTCCTCTCTCCTCCTCTGCTCTGTCTGCTGCTCTCTCGTCATCACCTGCTTCCCGAGATTTTTTCCATCCTTCTCTCCAGCACCCCACTGGTCCCCATTGCCGTGTCCGTTGGTCTCTCCCTGCCCAGCCATCTGTCCTCTGTCATCAGCAGAGTAACCTGCTTTACTGTAACTTCCCTTTCCCCATCCACTTGGGGCACTTAATCATGTGTTCTCTAGATTTGTAACGTAATCATTTCCTGAGCTCTTCCCTCCACCACCTTCCACTAAATTCTAAATTCTTTGAAGGCAGCAGTGGCCAGGCCACACTTGTAGCCCTCAAAAGAACTTCCAAAACCATATACTCACTGTGTCAACCCAGGAGGAGCGAAAACCAACGTGGGATGGGCTGGGATGAGTATTAGGAGAAGCCAAGTTTTCTTTTGAATCTCAGAGTAATATCTGAATGGACCAGGGAGAACAAAAGGAAAACAGAAATGCCTAGCAGTTTCTAGAATCACTGAACCTAGGTGGCATGTGACGTTCTCGGAAGGTTCATGGCCACGGTTGTCCACTTCTTCGGGACTGCCAGGCCCTGCCTGGCCCAGCGCGTCCTTGCTGCCATCTCTTCCAGGCATCTGGCCTTCCTTTGTGCAGGCCCGCCTCTCCCGAGTCTTGGGGTTGTGGCTGTGGGGCAGCTGCAACAGCATCTGGAATCCACCTGCTCTTTTAACAGCCTTAGCTGCTCGCCTTGGGGCTAGGCCAGGCTCACTTCCTCCTTCTAGAAGGGGCTTCTCAGGAGTGGTCCTGGAAGGCGATGCCGAGCCCTATACTTTGCCACACCTGTGCTTGGGAGGGGCCAGTTTCTGGCACACCAGGGTCACAGGGCTGTTTGCAATTATGTGCTTTTTCATTGGCTGGGCTGGGGTGTGCAGTGCTCCAGCCATATCCCCACAGGACCCGGCACCCCAACACTTTGACCTCTTCAGCTATCCTCCCAGAGGGTCTGATCTTTGCTCATGTTCTTCAAGGGCATTCTCTGACTCCTGTCGGCTTCAGTCAAGGCTCCTGCAGCTGCTCGGTGAGGGTTCCACGCCAGCCGGGCCCCTCACCTATCAGGCACGCAGTTCTGTCTTCAATGAACAGAGATAATGACCTTTGCCTATTTCCTCCTAGGGTTATTGTGGAGTCAAACGCACTAGTGAAAGCTGGAAGACAACTTCTCTAGAACGGATTGTTCATTCTCCTATTTTTTTTTTCTTTCCTATATAAAGGATTTTTTGTTGTTGTTGTTCCTGGATATCTTGTGTGTCCAACACTAAAGTAAATGCTTGGCATGAGAAAGGGGATTTGAAAATTTAGAAAACTTGGCTTTTGCCCTTGGAGACAGCACACCATGGGGGAGGGCCACGGAGATGTGACTTAGGGAATGACTCCCAGGCAGTGAACCTCTGGAAGGCAACGTGGCAGCGAGAACTGCATAGCGAATTCCCCTCGGATGTCAGCATCGTGGGAAGGCTGTTCTGTCGGTCTGTTCCTGTTTCTTGCTGCATCCCTAGACTCTCGAGGCCTGTCAGGGTGGTTCGCACAGTTTGCAGGCACTGAATCACGGATAAAATACTGCAGTGAGGACCTCCTTGGTGGCACAAGGTTTAAAGTCTCAGCACTATGAAGCTTTTGGCAGCCACTGAGACATGAGTTCGATCCCCGTCCAGGGAGCCGACCCACAGGGCGCAGCAGACCTCTCCTGCCTCACTCGCTGCTCCCCTCAGCAGGGTGTTTCAGTCCATCTGCCTGTTCTGCTCCCCACTCTGTCTCTGGGGAATCCTCTCACCCTCCCGCACCTCTGGCCTGTACCCCAGTTTTTATACGTATAAGTAAATAAAAATAAATCTTGCAGTTGTTGCCAAAGTCGGAAGAAAGGTATTCGGGCTGAGGCCCCTGCTCCCGCAAACCCAGCCAGGAGATAAAAGTATTTCATTTTGTTTTTGCTATTCACCAGACTGAACTTTATTAAGCTTTACTCCAGGAAGAGTATTCCAGTTTTGGGCCAAGTTCTTCAAGCTCTTTTTTTATTCCCGCTTCTCTTCCCAGCTAGTCTTTCTGCCCCCCTTCTCTCTGCCATCTCCAGTTTCTGGGGGCTTTCTCTGTAGGTTCCCTATCAGAGCCCAGCTCTGACAAACTGTGTTCACCTTCTCTGGGGGGAACTCAAGATAATACGGACAATGTTTGAGGAGAGATCCCCATATTATGTTTTTTTTTTTTAAGACTTATTTTTTTATGCATACAAGCACTGGGGTATAGGCCAGAGGTGTGGGGGGTGAGAGGACTCACCACAGAGAGTGGGGAGCAGAACAGGCAGATCAACTGAAGTACACTGCTGAGGGGAGCAGCGGGCACAGCAGGAGAGGTCTGCCGCACCAGTGGGTCCCCTCCCTGGCCGGCAGCAGGGATCGAACTCGTGCTGCAGTGGCTGCGGCCTGCTTCATAGTGCGCCACCAGGGAGGCACCCCATATTATTTTTTTTACACTTGTGCTACTTGCCATAGCTTGGAGTTTGTTTTGATGGTCATATTGCTAGATCTTCTTTATTTATTTTTTAAAGATTTATTTATTTATGCATTTAAGAGCTGGTGTACAGGCCAGAGTCCAGGGAGGTGAGAGGATTCACCAGAGACAGAGTGGGGAGCAGAACAGGCAGACTGAAGGGAGCAGCGGGCAAGGCAGGAGAGGTCTGCTACGCCATGTGGGTCCCCACCTGGACCGGCAGCAGGGATCGAACTCTTGCTGCAGTGACTGCATTTTGCCTCATGGTGCGTTGCTTAACCCACTGCGCCACCAGGGAGGCCCGAAACATTGGTATTTTCTGTAATATACTTTAGCATTTTTAATTTCATGTTAATGCTTAGTATTTATCTACTATTTCCTATATTTTCTGTAGTCCATAAGTTCAGAAAAGTGGGAAAATTGAATTCTCAATTCTGGCTTGTTGGAAGATAAACATAGAATCACCGGCGGCTTCCTTTTATCCACGTTATTCCTCTTGAAAGGAATATTTCTTTCTGTGTGCACTTCCCTTGCTCTTTAATACACAAGCATGTCATTTGGATGCTCTCGCTAGTAGATCATACCCCTATGCCCGCTGCTTTGTTTTCCGGTGTCCTTCCGTTTACCCCGACTCATGGTGGATTGGATCTCTACATGACCATTATCGGCATCAACCACTGAATGCGCGCAACCCTCGCGACTTAAAATAAAAGATTTGGGGGCTCCCTTGTGGCGAATGAGTTGAGAGCTGCACTGTGGGGCTTCCACAGCCGCTGCAGGGCAGGTTCGAGCCCCGCCTGGGAGGGACCCACAGGGCACAGCAGACCTCTCCTGCCTAGGCCGCTGCTCCCCTCAGCGGTGTGGTTCAGTGGATCTGCCTGTTCTGCTCCTCCTCGCTCTGTCTCTGTGAATCCTCTCACCCCCTGTGCCTCTGGCCTGCACCCCAGCTCTCCTATGCACAAATAAACAAAATCTTTAAAATATATATACATATATGTATATATCTAATATTTGGTCCCTGTCCTCAGAAGTTTATCATTTAAAGAGAAGTTAGGGGCATGACTTCCAACATGCCAACAAGCGCATGGCCGAGCCAGCTGGCGGGGAGGAGCAAAGACCGTCTCTCCACAGCTTGGGAGTTGTGGCCCCGCCCCCTGAGGCCGCTGGCATGTGCTTGGGGTGCACTGCCTTCTAGGGAGAGTCTGCAAGGTCCTCCTCTGTTCTGGGGACATGAGCCCTGACTCACAGACTCTTAGAGCTGGCGGGGGGCACTGAGGTCCTTTGTCCAGCCTACTCTTTTAAAAGCTGGCAGTCTGAGCCCAGAGATGTTAAGCCCCGCGGTCAAGGTAGTGCAGTTGGTTTCATAACTGAACTGTAACCCTAACGGGCGACTTCTGACAGCAGCTATTTCTGCTGCTCCTCGGGTCCACCCCACGTTCAACCATCAGATCAAGTTTCATCCATCCCTTCCCCAGGAAGAGCAGCGACTCTAGGGCACCCTGCCGTTGGCGCTGGGCTGCAGAGTGAGTGCACAAAGGCCACGTTATGAAAAGGGAAGCAGGTGACTGTATAAACTAGTCCCCAAAGTGACTTTTTTTTTTAAGATTTATTTTTGTATGCTTATAGAGCTGGGGTACAGGCCAGAGTCGCAGGTGAGAGGATTCCCCAGGGACAGGGCGGGGAACAGGACAGGCAGACTGACTGAAACACACTGCTGAGGGGAGCAGCGGGGAGACAGGAGAGGTCTGCTGCACCCTGTGGGTCCCCTCCCTGGCCGTGGATGGAACTTGCTCAGCTGTGCTGCGGCTGCTTCAAAGTGCAGCCTCAGCCCACTGCACCACCAGGGGGGCCCCAAAGTGAGAAGGAGCAGAAGGTTCAAGTAATAACAGACACGGGAGCCAGGGAGCCTTCCATGATGGATGGCAGGTCTGTGCAGGTGCTGTGCACAGTCTCTGGGAACGCTGTGAGGGCACCCAGGTGGGAGGGAGAGACTGCTGTGGGGGAGGGTGTCCCGCCAGGACAGGCTTCCTGAGGCAGAGGCCGAGGCCGGCTGAGGCCGAGGAGGGGAAGCTTGGGAGTTGCGGGTTCACCCCAAAGACCAGGGGAGCGAGGTGGGGTGGAGGCTGGTCCCCATGCTGGGGTGCTCTGCCCACAGCAGGATGGCCCGCAGGGCTGACTGCCCGGGGATGCTCCCACACTCTCAGCAAGGGCTTGGCTTGTCCTTTCTTGGGGACTGGCATCTGTTTTGTTTTTTAAAGATTTTATTTATGCATGCACGCAAGAGCTGGGGTACAGGCCTGAGGTGGGGGGTGAGAGGAGTCACCAGAGACAGAGTGGGGAGCAGAACAGGCGGGTCCACTGAAACACACCGCTGAGGCACGTGCTGTGGGAGGCAGGAGAGGCAGTCTACTGCGCCCTGTGGGCCCCTCCCTGGCCGGGGATTGAACCGGAGCTGCAGCTGCCGTGGAAGCTCCGCAGTGGGGCGCTCAAACCCTTGCGCCACCAGGGAGGGGAAGAGGGGGAGGGGGCACGGGGACTGACACTGAACTTTGAGGCGGCACATGTTTATTACCCAGTAGGTCGCGCCGACTCTGGGAGTGCGTGGATGAGCACACAGACCCCCGCCCCAAGACACCCCGTAGCCCCTGGGGCCGAGAGCCCCCGTCCTTTTCCTGTGCAGCCACGCAGTGATCTCCGATCTCCGTGCTCAAGCCACCCGGCTCTCCTGCCAGGGTTTCGGTTCCTCTTTTGTAAAATGCCGCCAAGTCCCTCCTGAGGTCCCAGTTCGGTTCCGCGAACTGGACGCAGCGCGGCTGCCGCACCAGAGACCGAGCCCGGAGCCGCCGTCCTGGTCACGCACCCGCCGGCCACCGCAGCTGGCAGGCCCGGCCAGTGGTTTCCCACTGCCTCTTTTTTTTTTGTTTTTAAAGATTTATTTATTTATACATACAAGCACTGGGGTACAGGCCAGAGGTGTGGGGGGTGAGAGGATTCACCACAGAGAGCAGGGAGCAGAACAGGCAGATCAATGGAAGTACACTGCTGAGGGGAGCAGTGGGCACAGCAGGAGAGGTCTGCTGCACCATGTGGGTCCCCGCCCTGGCCGGCGGCAGGGCTCGAACTCATGCTGCAGTGGCTGCGGTTTGTTTTCACAGTGCGTTGCCTAACCCACTGCCCACCAGGGAGGCCCCCCACTGCCTCTTAAACGGCTGGAGAAGGCACCGGCAGCCCTCTCCGAGGAGGGGGGGACTGCGAGGCCTCTGGCAGCTGAGCGCCTGAGCGAGCCCCTCCGTGGGGAGGGGCAGGGGCGCGGGCTGTGGAGGAAGCCGCAGGGCCGAGGCCAGGACCCCAGTGGTGGCTCCCGCGAAGCTGGCCGTGGACTCCGAAGAGCACGTAGGGGCGTCTGCGGTGCCCGAGGCAATCAGGGGACGCTGGGGGAGGGGCCCTGAGGACAGAGACCCCTGGCCGTGGTGAGTTGGAGGGGCCCCCTAGGAGGGGTGCAGGTGCGCCCCAGTCGGAGGCCCAGGAACCCACAGCACAAGGACAGGTGGCCGTGAAGGTGCGGGAGGCGGCGGCCGAACCCCAGGGTTGGTGCGGTGCGAGACTCAGCTCGCTGGAGCTCAGCTGCTGTTGAGCAGCGGCTGCTGTGGACAGCGGGCCGAGTCCTGGAGGGACCCGAGCCCTGGAGGCTGAGGCAAAGGCCGGGAGGTAGGAGAGAGAACGCAGGCGCCTGCAGGAGTGGGAGCAGGTGGGGGGCGGGGCTTGGGCCAGACGCAGCTGGGAAACCGCTATGACGTCATGGACACCTTGGGCAGCCGGGTCAGTGCAGTTGTGAGGGGTGGAGAGAGGTTGTGAGCGCGGTGCCGGGAGAATCTCGGGATGCTGAGGGGGCAGAGGCTGAGGGAGTTTGCACCTGAAAACCGCTGGAATAATCTCGGGGCTGCAGCTGCTGTAGGTCTTGAATTCCTATCTCCCTCTCAGTGACAGAAGCCACATCTTACTGTTCTTCTTAACTTCCTACTCTTTGTTTGCAGTCTTTTTTTTTTTTTTAGATTTTATTTATTTACTTTTGCATAGAAGAACCATGGTGTAAGCCAGAGGTGGGTGTAAGCCAGAGGTGAGGGGGATAAGAGGAGTCACCAGAGACAGAGCGGGGAGCAGAACAGGCGGATCCACTGAAACACACTGCTGAGGGCAGCAGCGAGCGAGGCAGGAGAGGTCTGCTGCGCCATGTGGGTCCCCTCCCCGGCCAGCCGCAGGCAGCAGGGCTTGAACTCATGCTGCAGTGGCTGCGATTTTGCTTCATAGTGCATTGCTCAACCCACTGCGCCACCAGGGAGGCCCTTGGAGGTTCTTATAAGAGAAAATGATAAAGGTTCAGCCTCTGCCTCTCCTCCCTGGGTTGTCCTTGAGCTTTCTGCTAGGTCTTGGCCCTCAGCCTTAGCACTCCTTTGTCTTGGGGTCCTCATGTAGTCTCCTAACTTCAAATAGCACCCCAGTGGATGGGACCAATCGGCCTCTGCGGCCTTGCCCTTCCTGCCCCACCTGGCCAGCATCTTCAGCGTTGGAGCGTCCCTTGGATTCACCCACAGCAACCTGGGCCTATGTCCCTTTCTCTGCCCCGGCACCCTCCGAGGGCAGTTGGGCGTTTCTTGCATCTCCTCGTACAAGGACCTCTAATAGATCTTGTTCCTCTGCAGCGAAAGCCTCTTCAAGATCTGGGCTGGCCATGCGCTTATTTCCTGCACTGCATTTGGAATCAGGCCTCAAGAATAGTCATTTCCTGGGGCCTCCCTGGTGGCGCATTGGGTTAAGCAACGCACTATGTTTTTTTGTTTTAAGATTTATTTATTTATGCATACAAGCACTGGGGTACAGGCCAGAGGTGTGGGGGGTGGTGAGAGGATTCACCACAGAGAGCAGGGAGCAGAACA
>JAGFMF010011432.1:2059379-2078163 GCA_019455555.1 Galemys pyrenaicus
AGCAGGAGAGGTCCGCTGCGCTATGTGGGTCCCCTCCCTGGCCGGCAGCAGGGATCAAACTTGTGCTGCAGTGGCTGCGGTTTGCTTCATAGTATGTTGCTTAACCCACTGCGCCACCAGGGAGGCCCAAGCAACGCACTATGAAGCAAACCGAAGTCACTGCAGCACGAGTTCAATCCCTGCTGCCGGCCAGGGGGGGGACCCACGTGGCACAGCAGACCTCTCCTGCCTCACCTGCTGCTGCCCTCGGCAGTATGTTTCAGTCAGTCTGCCCGTTCTGCTCCCCACTCTGTCTGGTGAATCCTCTCAACTCCCGCGACTCTGGCCTGTACCCCAGTGCTTGTATGAATAAATAAATACATCTTAAAAAAAATAGTAATTTCCTTACATACCAAGTGCTGGTGGAGGCGGCGTGAGATCTGACCTCCACGGAGTGTCCGAGGGCACAGGGACACACCAGGGGCCTGCCGGGAAGAGGTGGCATCTGCCAGAGTAACTGCTGGAGGAGGACGCTGCAGGCACTCACAGTGACCGCCCCTGAGCAGACTCCTGGGGTGCATGGATGGGAGGAGGGGCGTTGAGTCACCTTGCCAGGGACGCCCTGGCCCTGGGCTTCGGAGCGGGAGGAGGAAGAGCAGCCAGAAGACCCGGGCAGTAGTCGCTGGTGAGCAGCCCAGGGTGGGGATCGGTTGGTCCCTGACATCCCCCTAAGGCTTTACACTAAAGACGTACATCGTGTGCTCAAGACCTGGAAAAGCACTTGGCCCCGTGCTGGATGCCTGGTGGGTCCAGGCAGGGGGCTGGATGCCCAGGGAGCGGGTGATAGAAAGCAGGACTGGGGGCCTCCCTGGTGGCGCAGGGGTTAAGTCTCAGCTCTATGAAGCAGCTGCAGCCACAGGCACAAGTTAGCTACTGGCCAGCTGGGGAGGGACCCACATGGCGCAGCAGACCTCTCCTGCCTCCCCGCTGCTCCCCTCAGCAGTGGATTTTAGTACATCTGCCTGTTCTGCTTCCTACTCTGTTTCTGTACCACCCCCTGCACCTTTGGCCCATACCCCAGTTCTTGTACGCATAAATAAATAAAATAAATCTTAAAAAAAAAAAAAAAGAGCAGGTTGGTGGGCAGGAGTGAGCTGGTGACTGGGCAGTGGGAGGAGGGCTCCGAAGGCTGGACCAGGCAAAGGCCATCTGGCAGCTGGCGTGAGCAAGGGAGGCGGCGTCACTGAAAAAGCCCAGGTTTCGTCGTTCCATTGCAAGGGAAAGAGCGAGGCTGATGGGTGCTTGAGGTTTCGGGTGTTCTCTCCGACCCCTTTGGGGAGGCTGCTTCCCCCAGGCCGGCCTCTGTCTTAGAGTCTCCCTTCTCCCCCCACTCGGCCCTCCTGCTCACCTGGTGGACAGAGGCAGGCCCACCACTTTGGTCGACCCCGCAGGCCTGCTCCTTGGGGTGCTGACTGCTGGCAGGCACCCTTAGGGCCTGAGGGGCGCAGAGGCCGTTTCTACTGTCTGCCAGCCTCATCCTACTAAACCACCGGCGGAGGAGCTCCAAGTCTCCCCGGCTCCCCACAACCCAACCTGGCCCTCCACCCACTCCAGTCTGGAGCCACTGCCTCCTCTCCCACCACCACGACCAACACGCACACACACGCATGCACACACGCACACTTCCAGTAAATTCCTCTCCAGTTTGTTCCCGTTGCAACAGAGACGCCCAGAGTGTGCAGCCTGCCAAAGGCCGAGAAGGTGCTGGCTCTGGCGCAGACGAGTGCGGGGCAGAGCGCTCGGCCGGTGGCGTAACCAGGGTCCAGGAGATGCCCCGGGCTCTGGGACCAACTGGCTGGTTGGTCCTCACTTGTGTTCACTCAGAAGCGAGACCTGAGACAGGAATTCCTGTGCATTTAGTTCGTCTGGGCCGCTGCCCTAGGATGCATCCAGGGGAGTGGGGCTCAGTCCAGGGAGAGGCCCGCACAGGGGCCTGATCAAAGCCAGCACGGCTGTTTCTCTGTGGAACAGCAAACAGAGCCCCAAGTTCACTTCAACACCGGCTCCTCTGTCCGTGCAGGGGCGGCCTCAGAGGCTGGTGGGCTGAAGCTGGCTGGGCTAGAGGCACAGCTTGGGCTGCCGGGCCAGGCCAGCCCACGTGCACACTGGACTGCAGTGGAGAGAGCTCCCGGCTTCTCAAGGGAAATGGGGGCAGCAGAGAGGAGCGCAGTCCTGAGAGACAGTGGCTCCCTTCGCCTGCCTCTGAGGCTCTCTCTCGGAGGACGGTGGGTTTGAGTTTGAACTTGCAGATGTGGCGAAGGCAGGCCAGCTGGAAAAGAAGCTTGTGCCAGGGTCCCAGCCAGCCAGGAGAGGCAACCACTGAGGGCCGGGACTGGGGCAGAGGCAGCAGGGCCGGGCCTTGAGTGGAGGCGAGGTGGGGTGCAGCTTTGCTCCACCCTCCCCGCTGGGGAGTCTCCACCTGAAGCTTTTATGGGGGCCTAGCCCTGTCCCAGCCCTTCATGTGGGGTCCATGAGTCCCTTGAGGAAGTGCAGGTTCTTATCACCCACTTCAGACAGGGCAAAGCACTGGAGGGCAGGTCTGCCCAAGGCCCTGTGCTTGAACTCGGGCTTGAACCCGAGTGGCATGGCTGAGGCCTGTGCTCCCAGAAGGGTCATTAGAAATTGCAGGTCAGCGAGGGCCTCCCAGGTGGCGCAGCGCGTTGAGCACCGTACTGTGAAGCATCCACAGCACAGCAGTGGGAGTTCGATCCCCGGCCAGGGAGGGACCCACAGGACGCTGCAGACCTCTCCTGCCTTGCCTGCTGTTCCCCTCAGTCATGTGTTTCAGTGGATCTGCCTGTTCTGCTCCCCACTCTGTCTCTGGTGAATCCTCTCACCATCCTCCACCCAGTGCCTCTGGCCTGTACCCCAGCTCTTGTATGCATAATAAATAAATCTTAAAAAGAAAAAGAAATTGCAGGTCAGGTAGTGTCCTCGACGCAGAGCAGGCCTGTGCATGCCAGGCAACCCCAGACCACAGAGGTGGCAGCAGCCTCCCATGGGAAGCGAACATGCTGGAGGGCTGGCATGGTGCATGCAGGGTGCGGGGCAAGAGCAGAGACAGAAGCAGCTCTGATGGCTGGGGGGACAGGATGGGCCTGCTGCAGGCCCTTTGCCGGGAACAGAATAGCCTCATCCCTCATGCACACGGCCCCTCCCCCTGCCAGGTGCTCCAGCCCCTCCCCCAGCCTGCCCAGGGGCACCTGGTTCCCCAAGCCCCGGCCAGTCTCCTCCTCATTCTCCTCTTCTGAGTCAACAGGTTGCAGTTAACGAGGTGCGAACTGCAAGCTCCTGCTGGTTATCAGCAGAAAGACGCCCCCAAAGTGGTGGATGAGCTTTCAGTGGCAGCTGTAGGTGCTCCGGAGCCCAGTGCAATCCTGGGGTTCAGTCTGTGACAAGTCTGAGGACACGGCCCCTCTGGGCGCAGTCCCGCACTTAACAGCTGAGCCAGCGCAGGTGGCTCTGGGGGCTGAGGGTGCAGGAGCCGCTGCTGCTGAGGGCCGCTAAGTCGAGATTCTTCAGCCTTGTTTCTGGAGAGTCTCCACGCTGGGCCGAGGCAAGTGGAAGCTCTGCTGCTTGCAGGGGAGCCCCAAGCAGGGCTGGGGAGCCCCTGTGTAAGCCCCTCGCCGCCGCGCCTGGATGGGCTGGGGGACCAGGGTGGGAGGGTGCTGGGGGTGACCGCTGCAGGAAGGCTGCGCACACTGACCTGCCTCCTGGCAGCCTTCACCTTGGCCAAGACAGGAGGGAGGAGGGAGCCGGGCAGGCCTGCTGAGGCTGCGCTTGAACATCCCAGCCAGGCTCTGCCCTGGTCCTGGGCCCCCAAACCAGAGCCACGCCCTCAGTCAGGCAGCCGCCAAGGGCGGGCCGGGCGAGCCCGGAGCCTCCAGTTTAAGCTCCTGGGGACGAAGTCCTTAGTGCCAGTGGAAACTGGGTTTGGATAATTTACTGCCAGGAAGCCGCAGCTCCCGATCCCACCTAGGCGTAAGGGAACCGGCCGCGGGACGCAGGGGTGAAAGCGAACGCGTGCCCGCAGACCTGCAAGGGCTGTTTACATTTCCATTGTCAGCAGCCGCAGCTGTTTGTTTAGCCCCCAGGAGGTCTTCCCTGGTTCGGACGGGTCTCTGCTCCAGCCCAGAACTTGAAGTTGCACGTAGGCGTGACTCACACCTCTGACACCTGTCTGGCCCGGACTGGTTGCTGCTGGGACGTAACAGCCCACCTGAGGGTGGTGGGCATTGCTGGCCCTGCAGGAGGCCTATGGGGGGCAGCTCAGGCTCTCAGCTGCAAGATTAGGGGCCCCAAGCCCCGCTTAGATAATAGGACGGCTAGCGACGGGGAGGACAGCTCCTGGTCATGGCTTTGCTTTTCCAAATAGCTTTTTAATTTTAGAACAGTTTTAGGTTTACAGAAAAGGTGTGAAGTGAGCCAGAGTTTCCGTCACCCGCCCTGCCGGCCTCCCCCTCCCCCTATTAATAGCACCTCCCGCTGGCGGCCGTTCAGCGGGGCTCACTATTAACTAGAGCGGTGCTCTGGGCAGGTCCGGGGCTTCTGCCCCGTCCTTCCTGCCCAGGGTCCGTCCTGTCTTCTGAGGCGGCTCTGGTCACGTGACGGCCCAGCTCCTGGCTTTCGGTGACCTTGAGCCTGGGAGGAGAACCTGCCCTCAGCGTAGATTGTCCCTCACTTGGGATTAGATGAGCGAGCCTGATTAGATGGGGGTGAGGGGTTTGGAGAAGATCACAGAGGTAAAGCGCTTTGAACTTTTTTTTAATAAAAAATTAAAACTTTTAATATGCAAATCAAGTTATTTCCGATTTTGTTTCTTTTCCCTCCCTCCCTCCCTTCCCTCTCCCTCTTCCGGGATCTGCCTCCCAGCCCAGGCTCGTCCTGTTTCTGGTGGGCTGCGGAGCCTGGACATGGCGGAGCGGAGGGGTAGAGAGGCTCAGTGGGCAGGGGTGGGGAGGTGGGGGTGACGTCCCAGACTTCTGATTTCAAGCCCCAGGGGTCTTGCAGTCTCCACCTCTGTGCTAGACTCACCCACCTCGCCAGGGTGAGCGGGAGCTGAGCGAATGTTCACAGCAGGCACAAAACGGAGGCTGCTGGGCCCCACAGGGTTGGTGCTGGGAGATGGGATCCCCCAAAGCGCATCAACAGAACTGCCCCGTGGGCTGGGCGTGTCTCTAGCCGCTGTGACACTGTGTCCCTGGAACACCCACTAGGCTCCTGTCTGCAGAGCCCTCTGCCCCTCATCCAGGCAAGCCCTTCCCTCTAGGGCCTCATTCACCCCTCACAGGGGGCTGCCATGATCACCTTTTACTTTTTTTTAATATATATATTTTTAAAGATTTATTTATTTATGCATACAAGCACTGGGGTACAGGCCAGAGGTGTGGGGGGTGAGAAGATTCACCAGAGACAGAGTGGGGAGCAGAACAGGCAGATCAATGGAAGTACACTGCTGAGGGGAGCAGCGGGCACAGCAGGAGAGGTCTGCCGCACTATGTGGGTCCCCTCCCTGGCAGTTGGCAGGGATCGAACTTGTGCTGCAGTGGCTGCGTTCCGCTTCATAGTGCGTTGCTTAACCCACTGCGCCACCAGGGAGGCCCATGATCACCTTTTAACAGTAGCAGAAACCGAGGCCCCCCTCACCGGGGAGCCCCACTTACTTACTGAGCTCCATCTGACGATCAATCCGCACAACCAAGACTGTCACGGGAAAAATCCCCAAAATGTGCTTCCTTCCTTAAGACTTTTCTCTTCTGGTCCCTGCCCCCTGCCCCCGGGGCAGCATGAGCAGAAGCTTGCTAGCCCTCCTCCCCCACTCCCCCCAGGGCAGCTGCCTGAGGAGACAGTCAGGACTCAGCAGCTGGAGACCGCAACCCCAGCCCCCATCCCAGCTCTGCGTCCCACCAGCACCCCCACGCCTCGCCTAGGGCTCTTCTGTTTCCTTATCTGCACACCTGTCAGCGTGAGTGTGGGGGGGCTCCTGCTCCAGTGTTTGGGAGGTGATGGTATTTACGACAGCCAGGCTGTGATCGAAGTGGCTTTGTTTTGGGGTCACGGTTCCAGCAGCAAAACTAGAAACAAAGCAGATGTGAAACAGCCCTGAAGTTGGCATATTCAGTGGATGACATGATATGCGCTACCAGAAATAACATTCACCTGAATGCAACATGGACTCCTGGACTGGAGCTTGGAGCAGAAAAGGGCCATATCAGAAAAACGGGGGATGCCCAGAAAAAGTCTGGGGTTCACTTAATAGTATTCATGTTCATTTTCCAATTCTGATAAATGAGTGTCAATACCAGGCGATGACAGTACTGTTTTTTTTTTGTTATTGTTCAAAAATGTATTAAAAATCTGTAATAGGTACTACTGTTGCCTATATTTTGGGTCCCAAATACTTAACTTGACATCGAGGACAAGTCACAATGTATCCATATATTAATTTTGTGGTTCTTGTTTAAATCTAAAAGCAGGGCCTCCCTGGTGGCGCAGGGGTTAAATCTCAGTGCTTTCAAGCTCTTGCCAACCACTTGGGCACGAGTTCGATCTCCGGCCAGGGAACAAACCCACACATGGCGCAGCAGGCCTCTCCGGTCTCCCCGCTGCTCCCTCAGCAGTGTGTTTCAGTGGATCTGCCTGTTCTGCTCCCCGCTCTCTATGGTGCATCCTCTGTCCCCCTGCCTGGCACCCCAGTGATTGTATGCATAAATAAATAAATAAATAAATAAATAAATAAATAAATAAATAAATAAATAAATAAATAAATAAAATCTTTAAAAATTAAATCCATCTAAAATCATTCCTATGAGTGTTTGATAACATTCACAAGTAGCATTCATGTGGCTTCTATTCAGAGATGCCAAGCCAGCCCAGGGTCAGTCAACTGGAGGAGAAAGGTTTTAGAGAAGCAAACACATCGTTTGGATTTCTCAGTGATGTTCTTGGCTGTGAACTTACTGTCAGAGGGAAATCAGCAAACGCAGCTCACCTGGTGGGTGGGGCCTCCCTTTTCTCTCCTGTAATATCAAATATTCTACGTGGAGTACAGGAATGTTTAGGCTACACTGTTAAATGAAAAAAAGCAGAACATTTTTCTAGGTAATGTGATGACAGCTATGCAAATTTTTAAAAAAACATTTATTTTGTAGAAGAGCTGGGTGCAAGCCAGAGGTGCAGGGGGTGGGGGGAGGAGGGGTGAGAGGAGTCACCAGAGACAGAGCGGGGAGCAGAACAGGCAGATCAGCTGAAACCCACTGCTGCGGGGAGCAGCGGGAGACAGGAGAGGTCCGCTGTGCCCTGTGGGTCCCCTCCCTGGCCGGGGATAACCCCTGCGCCACCAGGGAGGCCCTATGGGAAAGTTTTTTTAAGAAGAGAGAAAAGATATGCAAATGATCGACAGTTGTTTGTGGATGACCAAGAGAGTGACAGTAACTTACATCCTGCCTTTTTAATGTCTCCCAAGGTTCCCATCTCATGGGATCGCACGCGCAGAGCCCTGCAGAGGCGGAGCTGACTAGGGGGGCTGGCGAATGTCAGCAGGAAGGTGCCGGAGGGATGGGCCGCCGGTCTCAGAGGCCAGCAGGCTGGGGAGCGGCCCTGCAGTCAGGTCCCAGCCGCTGGGCGCTGTGGGGCGCGCCCCCACCCACCGCGCCGGGGTGCCTGCACCAGCCCAGTTTCAAATCCCAGCTCTGTCACTTGCGAGCTCTGGATCTGGGACAAGTTGCTTAACCTCCTGGCACCTCCAGTGCCGGTCGGGGCTGCTGACTCATCCCTCGTAGGTGGTTACAAGCCAAGGACTGGATGAGTCTGGCTTGCAGTGAGCTCTGAGTACTTATTACAAAAAATACAGCTGGTGTCCCTGGAACGAATTTAAACTTCCCTTTTTGTCTCCTGCCCCAGATTCACAGAGGACCAGAAACCTGGGCGGCGCCCGGTCCTGCGGGGGGGGGGGGTTGGGGAGGGGGGGCAGGGCTTTGTAGTAGCGGGGAGCACCGAGCTGCTGAATGGATGAGCCGGCTACCCGCAGCCAGCTCGCCGGGGGAGGGGTGGGAAAATGCGGTGGAGAGGGGAGGAGCTCCTAATGACGTGTCGCGAGGAGGCCCCTGGGGAGAAGGGAGTCCCGGCCTGTGGGGGTGGGGAGAAGGGAGTCCCGGCCTGTGGGGGTGGGGAGAAGGTGAGGTCACAGGAAGTCGCACAGAGATGGATCCCCCCCGCGTGACTGGTGGATACTGTAAACTCCTCGTGTCAGGCCTTTTCTCTTTTCACTTGGTGCGGAAGTGGAGCTCAGGGAGTCCAGAGCGGCGGGAAGCCCCTGGGGGGGTGTTACACGCCTGCTGGCCTGCGAAAGTGGACCTTTGTCCCATGGCCCAGAGCTAGTGACCCACCGGGAGACAGTACCTGGCTGGGCCCTGTGGGCTTGCTCTCCAGAGGGAAGGAGTCCAATTTCCCCCCATCCTCGCCTTCTTCCCCGGCCACTTCCTCCTGCTAGCCCCCCAAGATTGCTGCCGCAGCGCCAGGCCCAGCACCTTGCTTCCTGGGCGCCCTCTCTTGGGATGCCCTGAGTACTTGGATCCTTGCCTCCTGAACTACGATGCATTCCGGGGTGGGGTGGGGCAGAGGAGGGCAGAGGCCGCGACAGCCCTCTCCGGCCCCAGCCCGCTTCCGGTATAATAGCCGAGAGGAAACGAGGCTGGTCAGGGTGTTTCCCTTCAGGTCCGCGTCCACACACCTGACCGCACCCCGCTCCAGCCCGCTTCCGGTATAATAGCCGAGAGGAAACGAGGCGCTGGTCAGGGTGTTTCCTTCCAGGTCCGAGTTCCTTCCAGGTCCGCTTCCACACACCTGACCGCATCCCGCTCCAGGCCGCAGGGCAGACCCGGGACGGCTTGATGCTCAGCCTGGACTGGCCCAGACTAGCCGAGTGGTCCAGTCACCTGGCCCCCCCTGAGCCTCGTGTTTTCTTCAGCGTAAATTGGGGTGGGCACAGCTGATGGGGGGGGCTGGTGGAGGCGGAGCGCCCTGGGCAGGAGCGAGGGGGCAGCGGCAAGCCCCCGCCGGCTCCCGGGGGCGAGGGCTCCTCTGCTTGGGCCTGCTGCCCCCTGCTGGTCGACGGCCAGTACCCACTGGCGGGGGAGGTCGCGAGCTGGTCTCGGAAACCGCGGGTCCAAGGCCCAGCCCGCTGCGTACCGCCTTTGGTTCGGTGGCTCGGCTCTCCCGCTTCCTGAAACGGTGGCCTCGTGCGTGGCAAAGAGGCGTGCGAGGGCTAAGTGAGGCGGACGCGCCTGCAGATGGCGGCCTGCGTGACCGCCATGCGCGCCGCTGGCCGGGCAGGTGCCTAGCGCACTGCTGCTCCATGCAGGCTGCAGGGGGCGGGCTCCGTGTGCCCTTCATCCAGCCCGAAGCCCCCGACGCCCCACCCCCGGGTGGGGGGCTGCAGGCGAAGTGAAGCCTGGACCCCCGACGGCTGGCCACCGTGAGTTCCCAGGGAGGACGAGGTACAGGCCCACCGGCTGCAGGGACCGACCTTCTCACTCCCCACCCTCCACTTGGGCTGGACTCAGGCTGCTGCTGGGGGTGTCCCTGGCCTTGCCAGGGCCCTCTGCCTCTGGCTCCAGGTCCACGTCTTTGCTCGGGAGTGGCTGAGCTCCAGCTCCTCCTCCCAGGCCTGGTGAGCCGCTTGGGGAGCAGGACCCACGCGTGTCAGACACGTGCCCTGGGCCCACCTTGCAGACCCCGAGACAACCCCGTAGTGACCGGTGACTCACTCAAGCTGCAGTGACCGCGTCAGTCACTCCAGGGGCCCCCACCAGCTGTGTCCACCCATCCAGTCCTCCAGTCACCCCAGCGGGCAGGTGTCACCCACCTGCACCTCACAGACCGCTTCACACCCAAAGGCCAGCGTGCCTCGCCCAAGGCCAGAGCCGGTGACTGACCCACCAGGACCTGGGCCCAGAAAGACCCCGTCTCCCACCCTGCAGCCTGCTGGCCAGAAGCATTTAACTTGGCGATTGCGCCCTGGAAGAGAGGGCTGGGCGGTCAGCTGTTCTGCTCTCTCTTGAGGGGGGTCTCTGCTACTCAGCCTGGCCCCAGACTGTATCAGTTTCCTAGCCAGTGACATTGGGGGTGACTTCCTGGGGACTGAGCTTTCTTCCTCCACGGGGAGGGTCCAGGAGCCAAAGGAGGCCAGAGAGAGAATGAGGGTGGCCTGAAGTGGGGTGATCTGCCAGTCATCCTCCCTCTCCGCACCCAGACGTGGACCCAGAGGTGCTACTGGGCAGAGGGAAGAAGAGGCTTCATGACTCACTGTGGGCCCCACCCTCCCCACCCAGGAGGCCAGGGAGTGGCCTGTCCTGGAGGAGACAGACGGAGATGACTTGGGGTCCCCACCCCCGCCCCCTGCCTTCCTGGCAGACAACCCCAAGGCTGGGCGGAGGTGGAGAAATGCAGCCTGGGTGGTTTGTGTCTCTTGGCCGCAGCTGGTCATTGCTGGCTCCCACTCTGCTTTGCCTTACCTTGGAGGAGGGGGGCGTGGGGCAGGGAGAGGGGGCGGGAGGAGGGGGAGGAGGGGACAATGTCAAGACCCAGCACTCACAACCAGCTCTCGAGGGGCCCGCCCTCCTCTGACACCTGGGGTGGCGGGCGGATGTGGGACCGCAGTGGTGTCCTCGGTGTCTGTCCCCGCCTCTGGTGCAGGCTCCCCACCATGTCTCAGAGCTCCCCACTATGGGGAGGGCCTGCATTCCTCACTGTCTCGGGGACCCCACCCTCCCTGCAGGTCTCTCACTGCTGCTGCAGAGCTTCCCAGCCCAGAAGTCCCTGGCCTTGAGGCCTCAGCGTGTGGTGGCTTGTTTCTTGTGCCTGGATGTCTGCAGCGACCTGCCTGGCCTGTGGCTGCCTCCTGCCCCAGCCTCCTGCCGCCCTGGCTGGCTTCTCAGAGCCCATGCCAGCCTCCCCGCATCCCGGTCGCCGGCCGCTCCATGGCCGCTCCATGGTGCATGCGCGTGGTGTGCGCGTGTGTGAGTGCCCAGGGTGTTTTACCCTGAAGGACCTGGGGCTAGAGTGTGGGGGTGAACAGGCAGTGACCAGCGGGGCGACGTGCTTGTCCAGGGGCAGAAACAGCCAGGCCACGGCCAGGCTGGCCGGGCTCCCCAGTGGGCTAGCGCTGGCCACAGGGTACGCGGGCTGGGGCGGAGCTGGGCTGGCCGGGCGGGCTCCTCGGGCTGCAGGGCTGTGTGAGCCCTGGTGACAGCCGTGCTGGTGCTAGGGAGGAAGGAGGCCCAGAGCCTGCAGGCGGGAGGAGAGCCTGCGGGAGGGAGCGTTGACTCCTCGAATTTATCATTCATCCATCTCTTTTTTCTTGAGTGTTTACAAGGCGCTAGGTGCTGAGAGGTGGACTCGGACAAACCCAGCCCTGTTCTCAGGGGGCCGGCGCTCCAGGAGGCGCCAGAGAGGACTGTCAAATGGCGATGAGCGAGCAGAAGCGGAGGTGAGGCTGAAGAGAAAGCACAGGTAAGCCTTTGAGTCCCACCCTCCCCTGCAGGGACCCCCCTGCTAGCCTGCACCCTGCCTCCCCACAGGCCAGGCCCCTGCAGCACCCGCCCACCCTGCTCTCCTGCCTCCACAGCCTCAGGCTTCTCTGCTCCCTGACCTTGACCTCCCAGCTTGTGTCCAGATGAAGTCCTGCCCTGCTGGCTAGGGCACCCTCTTCCAGGAAGACCACTCACTGCCCGGGGTCACCTGGTGCACGTCATGTCTGTCATGGCTGAAAAGTCCCTTCAGCGCCTCCCTAGTGGCACAAGGGGTTGAGCGCTGCACTACGGGGTTCTGGGGCTCCGCGGCCACTGCAGAGTGAGTTCGATCCCCGGCCAGGGAGCGGACCCACAGGACGCAGCAGACCTCTCCTGCCTCCCCGCTGCTCCCCTCAGCCCTGTGTTTCAGTCCATCTGTCTGTTCTGCTCCCCACTGTCTCTGGTGAATCCTCTCACCACCGCCCCCCCCATGCCTCTGGCCTGTACCCCAGTGCCTGTATGCATACATAAAATCTTTAAAAAGAAAAATTAAACAAAAAGTCCCTTCACGGCGCTGTAGCTAGTCCAGGTGGTCGTGGCTTTACTGTAAGGCCAAGTCAGCTCCTGTCTAATTACCCGTTTGTAAGCGTCCCAGCACCACCCAGAGATAAGCAACAAGGTGGAGCTGATTCCTGCGCTTATCAGGTGGGAGACCAGGCAGACCGCCCCAGGATGAGCCTGAGCCCTTCACTGGCCCACTTCCCTGTTAAGACTCTCCACATCCTGCTCTGCTCTGGCACACGGCACCCCGCAACTGTGAGCCACATGAAGGGACTCACCCCTCCCTCCGCCGCTTGGGGTAGCTTCCCCCCCTCACCTTCATGCTGGGTCAGCCTGTCCTCTGGGTTCACCTCACAAACAGATCAGCTTTGGGGGGGCACAGCTATGGGGTTCCCCATGTAATGTCTCCTGCTCTTGTCATACTGTCAGGCACATCAGTCCCTTAGACATAAGGCTGTTGGAAGGATAGAGGCTAGAGGAGCCTCCCTGGTGGCACAAGGGATTAAGACGCAGCACTATGAAGCATCTGCAGCCCCTGCAGTGCAAGTTCGATCCCTGGCCAGGGAGGAGACCCACATGGCGAGGCTGACCCCTCCTGCCTCCCCGCTGCTCCCCTCAGCAGTGTGTTTCAGTCCATCTGCCTGTTCTGCTCCCCACTCTGTCTCTGGTGGGTCCTCTCACTGCCTCCCCCCGCATCTCTGACTGCACCCCAGCTCTCGTGTGCATAAATAAAACAAAGTTTAAAAAAACGAAAGAGTAGAGCATCACGTCCTGGTGCCCTGGGGACCAGCAGCAGCACGTGTGCGCCTGACATCTGGGTTGGCATCTCGTCCTCACGCACAGAACGCACACTCACCCGCTCAGCTCCCCATGTGCCTCCTGCAGGTCCCCCCTCCACTGGCTCCCCCTGTGTCCTCGGGGCACCCTGCAGGTGGGGCCAGACTGGGCTTGGGCCAGTGCCCCGGCCAGACAGGAGCTTGGGCTTCAAGAGTGTAACCCTCCTGCAGCTGTGCACCCAGCCAGGTCTGCCCTGACTTCGAGATGGGACGGGCCCTGACTTCAGGGCAGCTGAGGTCCAAGACCGATGGACTGGGCAGGAGTCCGCGTGCAGGATGTCAGGCAAAACGCCTGTTGGGGGGCCAGGAACACACATTTGGGGCGTTAGAGATGGCTGAGCTGCGTTAGCTCACTGGGATGGGGACAAAAAAGGGGGGACAGGGAAGAACATTCTGGAGGGGGTGTGCTTGGGAGGAGCCACCTGGCCAGGACAGTCTGCTTCCTGTTCCTGAAAGCTTATACTAAACCCTCAGTGGAGCTGTAATCCAGGTGCGGCTTTCTCAGCGGGTCCCTAACATCACTTCACCTGCCAAGCCAAGCCCAGAGCCTTCACCTGGCGGAAGGGCCCCGCCCCCCACAGCCCTGGGCCGGTGTGCATGAAACTGAGAACGTGGTTTGAGGGGGTTTGGCTCCATCCTTCCCTGGAACTCGGAATTCAAGTGCACAACCCTGAACCCCAGAATGTCTGGCCGGTTGCCCTGCGGGGTTTGGAGGGAAACTTCAGCATCAGCTCAGCTGGTTTGCAGCCTGCCTGACAGGTTTGAGATTTGTTTACGGTGACTGTGGGCCTTGAAAGTTCTTTCCCTCCTGTATCACTCATGCGCGCTCTCTCTCTCTCTCTCTCTCTCTCTCACACACACACACACAAACCCTGTTGGTTCTGTTTCTCTACAGGACCCTGACTAATTGGCTAACACAACATCACCTATTGTGTTTGCAGGTAAGAGCCTCGTGAGCTTTTGTGCACGCTGGCCTCGGGCCAGGCACCTGTAACCTCTCTGCACATAGCGTCCCGACGCAGCTGCGTTTCCAGGTGAGGACGTGGAGCCCTGGATAACTTACCTGAGGTCCTACTGTGATAAAGCTGGGTTTGGATTCAGGCTGTTCCACTCCCCGCCTCCCCACCCCATGTGTGGATGGGCAAGCATGATGGAACGGGTGTTCCATTTCAAAACAAGAGGCAGGACAAAAGGGAACAGGGGTGTCATTTCAGTTGTTAATTACAGGGGGATGGGCCTGGCTGAGGCGCCACGCCAGGGGAGGCCAGGTCCGGAAGGTGCAGTCCCAGGAACGACCATAAGGGGGCGGCAGCTCCAGGATGGGTCCAGGGCTGGAAGCTGGGACTCAGTCTGAGATTCTAGGGGAACCCAGGACTGCCTGCCCCCGGCCTGGTGGCCCAGAGCCCCATTCACCCAGGCCTCAGAGGGGATTCACTTCAGTTCAGGGGTCAACTCTGGGTAGGTCCGATCTCCAAGTGTCCACCTGCTTGAAGTCTGCCTGGGGGCGGGGTCCAGTCCAGCCTAGCCAATTAGGCAGCGGGTCGGCGCCAGGCTCCTCCGGTCCTGTGGGGGCGGGGAGGTCCGGAGCTGTCAGGTCACCACGCAAAAGATCCGGGTAATCCGCCGCCAGATGTTGCGACTGCGGCTGCTCAGGGCCACCTTGGCCGCCTCCTGGAAGACAGCTTGCACGTTCTCCTGGAGCAGGGCTGAGCACTCGAGGTAGGCCACCGCGCCCACCGACCGCGCCATCTCCTGGCCCTGACAGGGAGAGAGCAGTCAAGCTGCGGAGCTCGGCCAGGGCGGGCGGGGGGCCAGGCACCACTTCCCAGCCCGGCCCCCTAGGGCGCCTCCGAGACAGAAGTGGAAGGCAAAGCCAGCTCTTCTCCAGGCCTGACCGAGCTGCTCCCTGGCCAGCGGGTGCCCTGGGCATCTGTTTCCTGCACTGGGCGTCTGTTTCCCACTGCATGACTACCTGACCCGCGAGCTTCCCAGCCTGACCCAGGCCGCAGGCAGATGGAAAGCTGGGGTGCTCAGGCCCCACATCTGTGGAGTGGGTGGGGAGACCCATCCGATGTGCACCCCACTCACGGCTCGGCCCCCCACTGGCAGAAGTTTCCAGAGTCTTCCAGGTACCTTCCCGAGCATCAGAGGGCTGTGCCCCAGAGGCTCCCTCTCGGGGACCCCCACCCCCCACCGGCCGGGCTTCCTACTCTGTGGTAGGTCACTGGCTCCAGGCGACTCTTCCGAAGCTTCTTCACCAGCACCTTGTCCTTGCGCAGGTCGGTCTTGCAGCCCACGAGGACGACGGGCACCCCCTTGCAGAAGTGACTCACCTCTGGGTACCACTGTGGGCAGGGAGGCGGGGGTGTGCGGGTCAGCCCGGGGTGGCCCCGCCCACAGCCCCTGCCAGGCAGATGCTGGCCGACATAGTCAGCCAGGCCCACTTAGGGGACTAGCTGAGCGAGCTGAGACTTACGGGGCGGGGCAGGGGGCGGGGTGCTGGCTAACCCAAGTGCCCCCCAACGAGTTCTAGCATCCTCGGTAACCCAGGCTCAGAGAAGGCTCTAGAACCTTGCCTTCGTCAAAGCAGAGCCCAAGCTCTGCTCCCACCCTCTCCGAAGTCAAGGGGCCAGTGATCGCTCCCAAACTGGGTAAAATAGGAAGGAAGGAAAGAAGTGATCTTTTCAAAATCAAGCAGCTCAGAAATGGTCGAGGGGGGGTTGCCTGCTGGAGGGGGCCTTCCTGCTGTGTCAGCTGCTCTGTGGAATGTGAGGGACCGAGGTGGGGGCTGGGAGCTCACAGAGGGGGCTTTATATCTGCAGCAGCACCAGCACGTGCCTGCCTGCGCAGCTCAGAAGAATGCTGGGTCAAACCACCTGGCTCTGGAGACAGATGGGGCCTGGCACTCGCCCTCCCCCTGCACCCCCTGGGAACCTGCCCTCCGGAAGGGCCCCTCTGTGGCCCCACCCGGGGAACCCCACCTGAATGCTTGGCCCCGTCCCACCGGAGCGCTGCAGCCGGGCTCTCTCCCTCCTCCACGACCCTGTCTGACCCTCCCCAGCCCCCAGCCCCAGCGTCTCCAGGCCACCCCCGGGCCAGCAGCACCTCCGCGATCTGGCCGGGCCTCTCCCGGGACCTACAGACTCAGACGTCTACCTGCCCCTCCCTGGGGTGTTCAACAGCTCCCCACCCCCCCCACCTGACCCCAGCTCACTCCTTCTCATGGTGGATGGTGGGAAAGGGCAAGTTCCAGGGTCCCCCCACCCAGGGCCGTCCCCTCCTCGAGCCCTGGTCACCTGCCTTCCAGAGTCCGGGCCCCGCCCCCGCAGGCTTGCATCCTGGCCCCAGCCGCCACGGCCTCGTTGGCCCCTCAGTGCCTGCAGCTGCACTTGGCATATAGGGGTGCTCCGTGGGAACTTGGGGGGACTGTGTGGTGTAGACTGCCTGGGCTCCAGGCCCAGGGGCCCACTTTCCTGGAGCCAGGCCTGGGCGTACACCGCCCTCCCCGATCTGGGCGTAGTATTAGTACCTCCCACTGAGGGTAGGGGTCAGCCTGGAACAGTGCCTGGCACGCAGTGAGGCCACAGCTCGCGCTGCCCCCCCCCGTGGTGGCTGTCTCCACATGGTCCCGGGGCCAGCCAGCAGCGTGGGCCAGAGGCTCTGGCCGCAGCGGGCGAGGGGCTGAGCCGCGGCTGGGGTTGGCCCTGGCAGAGGCACTGGAGGGGTTCTATCTCTGATGCCCAGGGTCAACCTGGGGGGGCCCTCACATTCCTGGGGCACATCCTGGAGGCTGCTGCCAGGCAGCAGAGTGGCTGGCATCTGGGGGTTCATATGCAGCCGTGGGAAGATCCAGGCTGGGGAGATGCAGGGGCCTCTGGGGTGCGCCAGGCTCTGAGTGTGCGGGGCAGGGCCGGTGGGGAGCACTGGGCCTGGTGTCAGAGGCTGGGCCCTGCCTGGGAGTCCCTGGGGGCCCCAGGGAAGTTGCTGTCGGGCCTCCATATCCCATGTTTGTGGGGCTCCTGTCCTCCAGGGGCAGGGCTGGGCGCGGGGGCGGCCTGGCCCGGGGTGTGCCTCCCCGCCCGTGCCTACCCGGGCTGGGATGTTGTCGAAGCTGTGCGGGCTGGTGACGTCGAAGCAGAGGAGCAGGACGCTGGCGTCGGGGTAGAAGAGGGGCCGCAGGCGATCATAATCCACTTGCCCTGGGCCGAGTAGGGTAGTCACTCCCTCCCGCCCTCCTGCCCACCCTCGGCAGCCCCCAAGATCAGGGCGCTCATGCCCCCAGATGAGGGTCTGGGCCGGGGCCCAGTTCTGTGTCTTGGGGTCCTACCCAAATTCGGCACCTATGGGCCCAATTCCACCTGAAGGCCCCCTGTGGCGCTGACCCCTCCTGCCCGCATGCAGCCCCAGCGGGGGGCCCTGGCTGAGAGGTCCTGCTCCGGAAGGAGTGGGCGGCCAGGTGGGGCCCAGCCTGGGGGAGCAGAGGCCACATTCAGAGCCCGCTTTGCCCTGGGCTTGAGGGGAGGGAGGAAGGGGCCTCTCCGAGGTCGGGGGCTGCGGGGGTCCCCGGCTGGCTGAGATCTTGTGCAGATGTGACTGGCCCCTCACGCGAAGGAGGTAGGAGGACAGAGCTCCGAACAGCTGGAGCCGGTGGCGGGCTCGGGAGGCCAGGCACTGCCCTGTGGAGCGAAGACTCTGGAGCCCCAGTCTCTAGGCCCAGAGGGGGTGCTTCCGGCTTGGGGAGCCGCAGAGGGCACAGAGACAATGAGTTCAGGTCCTGCCCGGCCAGCCCGGCCCTTGGGTCTGGCTGCAGGGAGTGCAGATGGGGGTACTCGGCTCTTGGGGAGCCCCCTCCTCCCGCCTGCCCCCTGCTGTCCTGCACACCCACCTGCTGTGTCCCAGATTTGGAGGTACACGGGTTTGCCCTTCATCTGCAGGTTCACACTGAGCCGCTCGAACACTGTGGGGGTGTAGCTCTGAGGAAGAAGGGGCGCCATGAGGAGGGGTGGTGAAGGGGCAGAGCCAGTGTCCAGGCTGGAGCCGTAGCCACCCACGGCCCCCTAGGGAGCAGAGCCCCTAGGGAGCAGAGCGAGCAGCTCTGGGAGAGGCCGGAGGCTCGGAGCTTCCCAGATGAAAACCCCGGACTGGAGACGGGCCTCCCGGGAGCTTCGCCGCAGGCCTGGCACCTTCAGGCCAGCAGGTGCTCGGGGCCGGAGCCCACAGCTGCTGCCGCCTCGTCCTTGGGTCCCCACATGGGGTCACCCCAGTCCCCAGCCGCCTTCCTGCTGTGCGCACCTTCTGGAAGGAGTTTCCTTCCTCCCCCCATCTTCCTCCTCCCCTCCCTGCCTCTCCCTCTCCCCTCCCTGCCTCTCCCTCTCCCCTCCCTGCTTTTCTTTCTTCCTCCACACCTGCCTTCCCCTCCCGTGTTTCCTCTTCCCTCCCCCCTTTTGTCTCTTCCTCCCTCACAGTCTCCCTCCATTCATGCACCAGCATCTTCTCAGGTCTAGTTCTGGACGCTGAGGAACGAGAGATGAGCAGTACTCAGTGCCCGGGGGCCTCCCTGGTGGTGCAGCGGGTTGAGCGCAGCACTGTGAAGCATCCTCAGCCACCAGGGCGCAAGTTAGATCCCCGGCCAGGGAGGGGACCTGTAACAGGGTGGTCCCAGGAAAAGGGGAAATTCCCAAAATCCTGGTTCCACCCTAAGTGGGTGGAGCTGAGGATAAGAAGATTTCTGCAGAGAGGAGAGAAGAGAGAAGAAAGGAAGATGGAGAACAGCAAGGAGACCTGGATGGGGCACGTGGAGCAGAGGGACATGTGAAGAAACTGTGCTTGCTTTTTGGT
>JAGFMF010011432.1:2078378-2106604 GCA_019455555.1 Galemys pyrenaicus
AGGTTTTGTATGTTTGTCTTAATGCGGCGGATGGCAGAACCCATTCAGAGAGGGCAGGCTTGGGGCTTCTGGGTGCTCCTCTCCCTGCCCTGTAACATATTCACAGGGTGCAGCAGACCTCTCCTGCCTCCCCGCTGCTCCCCTCAGCACTGTACTTCAGTCAGTCTACCTGTTCTGCTCCCCACTCTGTCTCTGGTGGCTCCTCTCACTTCCTGTGACTCTGGCCTGTACCCAGCTCTTGTGTGCATAAATAAAATCTTTAAAGGAAAAAAAAAAGAACTCAGTGCCGGGCCTGAGAAGCATGCCGCTCTCTGGGGTTCTTCCTTTGTCTCTCCAACCAAGTCCGCGCTCCCCAGGATGAGTCTGGACACCCCCCATTTCTGCCTCTTATTCGTCTGGCCTCCGGAAGGTCCCAGGCCAGAGGCCTCTCGCCCGGTTTGCTGGGCCCAGCTCCGGCTGGGGCCTGGCTGCGGGGACCGGCGTCCTTTGCAAATGCAGGGAGGGGTGAAGAGGGCAGCGGGTGGGTGGGCCTCTCAGAGCAGCAGGTGGGGACATGCTGGACGCTGCCCGGCCTCACTCGCTTGCTTGGGGCCAGCTGGTGGGGTCACAGTCTGTGGGGTGTGTGTGGAGGGCCCCGTCCTCCGCCTCGCGCTGGGTGGGGCCCCACCTGCCTGTGACTCAGGAGAACCTGGAGCAGCAGTTGCCTCTGAGGCCTGAGGCCGGCTGGCCACTGGGAGGGGCCTGCCCTTTGTGGTGGGTGAGCTGGGCCGCCCGGAAAGCCTCAGGAGGAGGGTGGGAGAGGAGGGCCCCATGACAGACAGGCTGGGCTGTGGGGAGGTGGCGGTGGCCTTGGGGTAGCGGTTCGGCCCTGGCGCCAGCCACTGGTTACTCCCCCCGCCAGTAAGAACAAAGGTGACCCACACAGGTGACCCGCAGGCCCCTGCCCGCCTGGGGCTCCTCCCCTCGGGCCCTGGCCTGGTGGGGCACAGTGTCACTGGCCAGGACTGTGGCTTTGGAGGCAGAGGTGCCGGGCTCAGGGCTGGCGCGGGCACGCGCTGACTGCGTGACCTTGGCTGGTCCCCTCCGGTCACAGGAGAAGGTGCCGCCCCCCGTGTGACGGGAAGACGTCTGGTACCGGGACCCGCAGAAATGCCAGCCTGCCACCCCTCTTCAGCAGAAGGACTGAGGCGCAGGGCTCCGGGTAGACGGCCGTCAGGGCGCCGTGGAGGTGACACCGTCACCGGCCACCGCTGAGCTTCGCACCCTTGGGGAGTCGGTGCCGCCCCCCCCCTGCAAGGACACTGAGCCCCAGGAAGTGACGCGCCCGAGGGGACCCTCTGGGGTGGCCTGGGACGGGGTAGGTCCTTTGGGCCAGGGTAGGGCTGTCGCGCAGGAGAGGACAGTGTGGGGCTGGGTGTGCCCGGGCTTAGATGTGGCTCGGCCTCGCGACCCGGAGCGTCAGCCTGGAGCTGTCTGCACCTGCTGCGTGTTCTTTGGACCGGCAGGCAGTCACCGTGAGGGCGGCAGCTCTTACCTGGAGCCGTCTGCCGTCAGAGAGGCAGGGCCGGCGCCCGGTCAGCTCAGGTGACTCAGGCCTGGTCTGCTCTCTCATGGCTCCCGGTTCCGGTTCTGGGAGACGCAGTATGGGAGTGGGGCAGGGTTATCGAGCAGCACTCCCGGGACCCCTGTGTGAGCTGGAAGGACCCAGCTTGTCCCGGAAGCTGAGCTGGTGCGCCCTGCCCCGCCCACCCCCATCTGCCAGGGGGGGGGGGTCCCAGCTTTGGCCATGTCGCTGCCCACGGCCACCAGGCAGGGACTGCAGAACCCCTCCCACAGGGGCATGAGTTCGATCCCTGCCTCCGGCCAGGGAGGGGACCCACAGGGCGCAGCAGCAGACCTCTCCTGCCTCGCCCGCTGCTCCCCTCAGCAGTGTACTTCAGTCCGTCTGCCTGTTCTGCTCCCTGCTCTGTCTCTGGTGAATCCTCTCACCTCCCTGGACTCTGGCCTACACCCCAGCTCTTGTGTGCACAACTAAATAAATCTTTAAAAAAAAAAAAACTATGGCCCGAAATTGGGCCATAGTCAGACAAGGGTCCCGCCAACCCCAGCCTGCTTCTGCTTTTTACACTAGCACAAGGCAGTGACGGGACCCCACGTCTCCTTTCTGCTGGCTCTCTGGGCTTGGAGGACTGCCTGGAGGAGGAGTCCAGAGACAGAAGCAAGAGAGGGCTGGACTGAGTGGGAGAGCACTGGGGGCTCCAGAGGGTATCTTGAGCAGGGCCAGGGGTCACTGCTGGCCACCAACCCCAAGGTGAGACGGTCTCCCTGGCTTCTGGCTTCTCAACTGCTCGACGGAGGCCTTCCCAGCTCTTGGACCCGTGGTTCTTTCAGAACCAGAGGGCCCCCTCATGCCAGGAGCGGGCGGGGGGGAGCCCCAGGGGATCCAGGGTTCCCCAAACAAGGAAAGGAGCCTAGGCAAGGCAGGGCCCACCCCCTGGGGGTGCACGGCTGCCCTCTGGCCGACCTCAGCACGCCCTCCAAAGCATCGCCAGCACGGCCCCGCTCCGCGTGGAGGCCCGCCTGCGCCCGCCTGCGAGGGACCCTCTCCCGGCCCTGGCTGACCAGTCCCTCCACCGGACTCTTGGTGGTGCCATAATTGTAGGTTCCACGGGGCAGCCTGGGGGGGAGGGCTGGAAGCACGCCCCCTCCACTTAAACTGAATGGGCCTGGCCGGGAGGTGACAGGTGACGTCAGCTGCCTGAACCACACCGGAGCGGGCTCAGAACTGCCGCTGCCCCCGCCACTCCCGATGCCGCCCCAGTGCCAGCACCGCCTGGGGCCTGCAGACTGCAGGCAGGAGGGGAGGACGTGCTAGAAGCAGACCCTCGGGCTCCACAATCCGGCTGAGAGGCGGCGGAGGGCGGTCCAGCCGCATCCTGGCCCTGCAGGTCCCGGGCACAGCCGCCAGCGTGCTGGGGGGGCGGCAGTCACCGCGCAAGCACCCTGCAGCGGCCTCTGCCTCAGCTGCCCCTGGAGCCTCTACCCCAAGAGTTTGTGGGGCGGGAGCTGGCTCAGAGAGGCCGCGCAGAGTTCTCAGGGCCACACCTTCTGTGCCGAGGTGCCAACCCCCGGTGGGTCAGACCCAGGCAGGGCCCGAGGAGGTCCGCCCAGGCGAGAGCCTCAGTTTCCCCAGAATGACCTTTCCGAGAACCCCGGGCCTGTCTGAACTCCTTCTCCCAGTGATGCCCAGGGCGCCCCGTCCTTGCTCTGACTAGCCGTGAAGGGGACAGGCACGGAGGGCAAGGAGCCTCCCGAGGCCACACAGCCCCGAGGGGCTTTGAGGCCACACAGCCCCGAGCGGCAAAGCCCTGCGGCAGCCCCCCCCCCCCTGGACTCCAGCCCTCGGGGCGGTGCCCGCTGAGCCCGGTGCTGTGGGGAGCCCTTCGCTGCCCACGGCCGTGTCTTTCCTCCCTGCTCTCGGCTGGGAGCACCCCCCCCACCTCTGGCCAGGGCAGCGCACCTGGTTTGGCGAGGGCGGGCGCAGGCACTCACCTCGGGGAAGGCGCCTTCTGCGAAGACCATCAGCAGCGACGTCTTCCCGCAGCCGCCGTCGCCCACCAGGACCACCTTGACCGCCCGCGCGCCCGGCTGCGCCTCCTCGCCCGCAGGCTGGGCCGCCTCCATCGCGGGGCCGCGGCCGGGCGCGCAGCGGCGTCGGCGGGCACCGGGCTGGGCGGCGCGGGGCTCCCGGCCGGCAGGAATGTGGAAGGGGCGGGGCGGCGGGAGGAAGTGTGGCGGGCGGGCGGGCGCCCAGCCCAGGTGAGGGGCCGTGCCGGCTGCCCAGCTGCGAGGGGCGCGGCCACATCGGTGGGGCGTGTGTGCCGTGGCCCCAGAGAAGCATTTCTTGAGGACCTACTGTGTGCGGACGCTGGGGGCAGCTCAGCCTCCGGCCCCAAGAGGGCACCCCGTCGGTTGTGGGGGGAACCAGCAGCTGGTCAGTGCCAAAGAGGGCCTGCGAGATGGGAGGGGCTGGTGAGGACAGGGTTTGGGTCCTGGTGCCCACATGGGCGCCAAGCAGGCGCTGGTGGCTTTGGGGGTGCACGCACGGATGAGTGAGTGAGTTCGCAGCCCACTCTGAAGACGGAACTCCCTGTCTAAAGCCAGGTGGGAGGGGGTGCCCCCTTTCCGGGCAGTCTCGGCCACTGCCAGCCTGGCCGGCCCGCCCCTCAGCCCCAGGAAGTTCTGCTGCAGGTGGCGCCTGCCGGCCACCCTGGCCAACTGGTCTGGCGCGGGCCTGACCTTCCACCATGAAGAGCTGGAGCAGGACCTGGCACGGGGTCGGCACCACGCGACCATTCTTATTATTTAGTCAGTACTGATGGGCCCTGTGCCAAGGGGATGCCGTGCCCAAAGGTGGGGACCCAGGACCGGTGAGGACAAACCCCCACTCAGGAAGCCGCAGGCTGCACGGCCACAGGCAGGCCGTGGGTGGACCGAGCTCCCCCGAGGGAGGAAGAGGTGCTCCTCACCAGGGCAAGGGGTCAGGGACGCTGTCCAAGAAGAGGGGCCAGGGCCTGGAGGGAAAAGGGAGACACGTCAGGTGCAGGAGAGGAAAAGTGTTCTAGGCAGGAGGAACAGAACGTGCAAAGCAAGAGAGTGGCACACTCCAGCCGGAAATATACAGAATCGAACGAGCAGCCCATCATGTACCCCTCACCCTGCTACGGGCCTCATCCTTTTATTTTTTTTTTAAAGATTTATTTATTTATGCATACAAGAGCTGGGGTACAGGCCAGAGGTGTGTGGGGGGGTGAGAGGATTCACCACAGAGAGCGGGGAGCAGAACAGGCAGATCAACGGAAGCACAGTGCTGAGGGGAGCAGGGAGCACAGCAGGAGAGGTCTGCCGCACCATGTGGGTCCCCTCCCTGGCCGGCAGCAGGGATCAAACTCATGCTGCAGTGGCTGCGGTTTGCTTCATAGTGCGTTGCTTAACCCACTGCGCCACCAGGGAGGCCCTCTCATCCTTTTAAAAGTGGGCTCCAGGCCTCCCTGGGGCGCAGCGGGCTGAGCGCTGCACTGTGAAGCATCCGCGGCACAGCTGCGCGAGTTCGATCCCGGGCCAGGGAGGGACCCCAGGGCGCAGCAGACCTCTCCTGCCTCCCCGCTGCCCCCCCTCCCCCAGTCAGCAGTGTGTTTCAGTCGATCTGCCTGTTCTGCCCCCTGCTCTGTCTCTGGGGAATCCTCTCACCTCTGTAACTCTGGCCCGTACCCCAGCTCTTGTGTGCACAAGTAAATAAATCTTAAAAAAAAAAAAAAAAGTGAGTTCCAGGGTTTTCCCAGATCCTGGACAGGGCGTTTTCATTGAAGCTCCAGGAAACAGGGTGGGAGGTTCTGGGTTTGGCACTGTTCCCCACCACAGGTCATTTTCTTGGAGTTCAAAGTCAGGCAGGTGCACCCCCACCTCTCCGTGACCCAAAGGGGCAGCTGTACCCCCACCCCGCCTGAGTCAGGTCGTGGACTCTCACCCCAGCCTCGCCCAGGGCCACGGTCATCAGGCTGATGAAGCCCACTGAGGGGCCAGAGCAGCCCAGGACGTCCCACTTTTCAGGTGCCCTGGTTGCCTGAAACTGCTGTGGGGCTGGGCAGCGACCAGTACTGGGCGAGGTGCCGCGTTACAGCAGGTCTCCCGCCCCAAGGAGTGGTGGGGAGGGGCCCCACGGTCAGTCGTCAGCCTTGTCACCCGCAAGCCTTGTCACCCGAAGTCCTCCCGACTGCTGCTGTCATCGCCTTTGGGTGGTGGGGCGGGTGGGGCCGGCAGCGGGTGGAGGGAGCGGGAGCAGGCAGAGGCGGCAGGCCTTAGTTGCTATGGCGACGCTCACGCTGATGACACCCTGATGGCTCATCCTGCTTTACAGTTTGGCGGTGCAGCTCCTGACACCAACAGCAGGGCTGGCTGAGGCGTGCAGGGGCCGCCCCTGGCAGCAGGAGCCGCTGCCCCATTTCACAGCTGTGGAGCCCAGGCTGAGGACGGCGCCGTCCTTACCTAAGTCCTCCTGCTAGTCGGCCAGCGGCAGAGCCCACATCTGGCCCCGGGTCTGACCCCAGACTGGATGTGCTATTTCATCCGCTGCTCAGGCTGGGGGCGGGGGGCAGGGGCTGCCTGGGTAGACCCGGACCCCTGCTCCCAGCTGTCCCCCGACATGGGAACTGGGGCTCAGATGGAGGCAGTGACTTGTCCCAGGCCAACCAGACATGGAGTCAGGGTCTGAACCCACATTCCCTGATGTCGAGCCCAGCCTCACCCCACCTCCTCTGCAAGAGGGAGGCTAGCCGTGGGGAGCGGCCCTGGTGGCAGGGAATCCCCCCGCCGCGCCGCTGGGCTCTGGACGGCGCTGCTGGCGGAGTGTACTTCCAAGTGGGAGCTGGCCCCTCCAGTCTGCCGCTGCAGTCTGCTGGGCAAGGGTCTGTTAATGCTTTACGGAGGCTGCTGTTTGCCGCCAGCCTCAATCCCTTGGGCCACGGCCAAGCCCAGAGTCCTGAGGCAGCCTGCACCAGTCACGCCTCGCTGCCCCAGGACAGCTGGGCAGCCCCCGGGCCCTCCCCCTTGGGGACGCAGGCGGCCAGGCAAGACCTTCCAGCCCAGGCGGCCTGGAGCCCGGCAAGGGCTGCCACCCAGCATGGTTCGGGGTCCTACGGGCAGCTGACCCTACCTGACTGGACAAGGAGGGGAAAGGAAGGAAACTGGGGGAGCAGGGAGAGAGGAAGAACAAACAAGTTGAAGTAAATAAAGGAACAAAATATGCACGGTGAGTGATTACAGTGCATGGCCTGAGTGTGGGTTCAGCAGACCGGTGGGTTCAGCAGACCGCCCACCTTCTGTCTGCTCTAAGGCACACCCGGCCTGGATCCCCCCACCCCACTTTCTGGCACCCTGCCCCTCCCTCTCCTGGGGCTGAGTGCCCTCTCCAGCTGCCCGAGTCTCTGCTGCCCCCGTGTGGCCATTCTGCTCCCTGCACTGCCATCTCTGGGTTGCCTGCTTCTTGGCTTGGGGAGGGGGGCTTGTAGGTGGGGGAGCAGGGCAGAAGGGAGTCTCTAGGGGGCTAGGATTTAGAGGAACGGTCCTTCCCCTTGGGGTTCCTTGGCGGGCATGCAGGTCTTTGCTCCCCACGCCTCCCTCCCCTCTTCTTTCATCCCAAATACCCACCCAGGAGCCTGCCTGCCCAGAGCCTGGGCCCCCTGGCTAGTGAGTGTGCCGGGGCCGGACACTGACCAGGGCCCATTTCACTCCCTCCTCCGAGGCACGTCTAAGCCTGGTCCTCCTCTGACAGATGGGGACAAGGAGCGGCTCGAAGAGGTAATTTGCCCAAGACCCCATGGCTGCGGGGGGATCCGGGATTCTAACCAGCCAGCCCTCCCACATAGAACCCCCAGACGCCAGAGGTGTGAGGTCTTTGGAGGCCTTCCTGTCATCAAGCCCATTCTGCAGATGGGGAAACTGAGGCTTTCGAGGGAAAGAGGCTTGTCACACGCTCAGGGAGCAGCCGGCCCAGGTGCTGGCAGGCGGACGCTGAAGGGCCAGCTCGACCACCACTGCCACCTAGCTGGCCTGGGGCCGGGCCCAGGTGCCTGCTCCCCCGCCCCGGCCCCCCATGGCCCCACAGATCCTTCTGGGTGGTTCCAGACACTTGCGACACCTTTGGGCAGGCAGTCCCTCTGCCTGGAGTCGCTTCTCCCTGCTCCCGTGCAGTCCTCCCTGCCCTCCTGGTTTCTCCTCCTCCAGGATGGCTTCCCTGGTCTCCACCCTTCAGGGGCTCCTGAAGTGGCCTGACTATTTGGTGACCTCTGCCTCCCAGTATCGGGGTAGGAGGGGGCCCTATGGTGGGTGCACCCCCGGGGCACACCTTCCCTTCCAGGAAAGGGGAGGGGGGCAGAGGGCAGAGAGAAACTGAGCAGCCTGGGATCCAGGGGGCTTCTCTGCTGCCCCTGGAGGAACTGGGGGAGGGGCAGCGAGACCTTGATGAGAACCCGCTGGCTGAGTGAGCCTGAGGCTTCTGGCTGGTGGCCCCGGCTGGTGACTGACCTCTCAGAGCTTGGTCTCCACAGCTGCACAATGGGGGTGGCACCAGCAGCTCCCTCTAGGTGTTGGGGGCTGCCCCCTTCACTGGACTCATGCGAGCCTTTTCCCCAGCAGCCTTCCCCCTGGCTCCTGGCTCCCGACGTTGTCCTGGTGAGGTGGCCAAGGCGGCCAAGGTTTAGTCTGCCCCTGCCATCCCCCAGTTGCTCCGCTGCTAGGAACGCAGCTCCTCCTGTCCCCTTACCCCAAGACAGGTCAGGGACACCCTGGAAGCCTTCCCAGGTGGGCCTCCCTGCTGCCCTCTCCGGCCTGGCACGGGGCCTTCTAGGCGCCCCCAGCAGCCTGATGGCCGCCGCGGTCTGGTCCTCGTGAGCGCTCCTGGACCATGCAGGGGCCGCTCCCCCTCCCCTCTGGGCACCCAGCAGCAGGCAAGGGGTGTTCGCGGTAACTGCGGGAGGCCTGGGCCCCAGCTTCCTGGAGGAGAGACGGAAGTGACTCGGGGCTGAGCAGGGCTCCCCGGAACCCCCCCTTTCCTGCCCCAGCTTTATTTCGGTTCTAGAATCATTCCAGTCGGCATTCTTGGTGCCTGGCACCGTGCCCGTGCATGGGCCAGTCATGCAGTTAGGAGGGCGAGGGGGGAGCGCGGCTCGTGGCCACAGGGTGGGGAGTCCGGGGTCTCCCAGGCTGCAGCGGGGATGGGTCCTGGCCTGTGCTGGCCTGGGCTGCAACCTCTGCTTCTGGGGTGGGCCAGGCATGTGCCGGGGGCGGGGGGCGTGGCGTTCTGCCTCCAGCCTTGCGACCACCAGGGCCCCTGCTCCCGTATAGTGAGGACACCGGTTGGGCCCCCAGGACGACAGGCTGCCGTGCTCTCAGTTGCGGGTGGCCCGAGCCCGCCCCCACCCCCTTGACCACAGGGCCTGCTGCCCAGCCCCGGGGCTGTCTTCCATGGACGAGCGGACCCAGCCAGTGACGCCTGCCAGGGTCCACACAGCCTCCCTCCCATGGGTGGGTGCCGCAGACTCGAGGGGGTACAATGGCGTAGCTTCCGGCAGGACCCGCCTGTGCTCCCCCACACCGGAAACCTCTTTCCCAAACAGAAGCTTGCTTGGCTGCTTCCCTTGCCCCAGGCGCCTCCTCCCCCTGGGGGGGCTCATTCTCCCACTCACTAGCCCTCCGCTGGAACTCCCAGCTGAGCAGCCCCTGCCAGCAGGGCCGAGGGACCCAGCGAACAGCAGGTTTGTGGGGGCTGAGCCGAGGGCCGGGGCCAGTGGACTCAGCAGGACTGGGAGCCCGCGGCCCACGTGGTCCCAGGGCTGCCCGGCCTGGTCTCTCCTGCTCTGCCGAGACGGGCTCTGGCGCCCACCTTGGGAGCTGAGCCAGGGAAGCCCTTGTCCCGCCGGGCTCAGGCTGGGCCACCTGTCCGGGGCGCTCTTCCTTTCTCTGCTCCCGTCACAGCGCAGCAGCACCCAGAGTGCGCCCCAAGACGTGAGGCCCCGGGTCGCGTCGGCAGGCCACCGCTGCAGGGGCCCTTGTCGTCCGCTGCGTCCTGTTCGTGACCCCCCGCCGCGCCTGGCACAGCGTTTGGCCCCCAAGGTTCCTGTGGGGGGTGGGGCCCAGCTTGGCCCTGGGGGGCAGGGAGCCTACCTGCCCTGAAAGTCGGTGCCGCCCCCACAGCTGAGAGGCAGATCCTGCCGGGTCTTGGCCCAGCAACAGCTGGACGTCCGTGGGGGGAGCCCTGGGCCCTGGCTCGAGCCAGGCCGGCCCGCGGCAGCCGGGTAGAGGGACCGAGACGGCGGCATCGGCCTGGTGGCCCCGGCCCGCCCCACCCCGCCGGGCTGCTAGTCTCGCCGCAGGGTATGCCACATGGACACCGGCCTGCGCAGCGTGGCCAGCATCTGGTTCCAGTGCGTGGTGCCCATGCCGCTGGCGGACGGCCCGATGATGACGTGGCCCACGTTGTCCCCGCGGCCGTTGCTGCTGCTCTCAGCCACCGTCACGCGGAGCGACAGGTCCTGGGGGGAGGCGGCAGGTGCTGGGGCCGGGGCAGCTGGCGGGCCTCTTGCTCCTGGGCCCAGCCCGAAATCCCAGGGGAGCTGGCCTGGCTCGGCCTCCTCTCCGCCGACCCGGCTACCCACAGCTGTCCGCGGTCAGCTCCCTGCTTGGCGACAGCGCCAGGTGCCCGGGGCCGGGGCCAGCCTCACCAGCTCCTGGCTGTGTGGCCGCGGGCAGTGGCTTAGTGCTCGCTGCCTTGGTTTCCCCACCTGTTCCTACCGCCTCTGGGAACTAACAGAATTGCGAAGTGTAATGCACCAAGCGGGTGCCTGCGGGTGGGCAGAGAATTCTAGGTGCCGGCTGTGGGTCCTGATGGAATCAGTTTGCCCAACTTGCGACTGAGAAGGGGAGAGAACTCGCTGGGGGCGAAGCGGTGAAGCTGTTACTAGAACCCAGTCTGACTTCTCTCCTCCCCCCACCCCCACGGTCCCACGGAGTCTCTTGACCTCCAGGGCTGCGGCGAGGTGGTACTGTGACACCCCCCAACCCTCCAGGGGGACCCCTAACCCATGAGTGAGGCTGGGTTCTGGGCTTGCTAATTTAAATGGGGTGTCCAGGGAGGGAAGATGAGCCCCACGTGCAAGGGGCAGGTGCGGCTCCAGGCCCCTGAGGACTCCTCACGATCAAGGACTGGAGGTGGGAGCGGTGGTGGTGGTGAGCTCCCGTCCTCAGAGGCAAGTAAGCAGAGGATACTGGTGTGGCCCAGGCTGTGTCCGCCGCAGCCCCGGCCCGGGGTCTGTGATGCCTGTGCGGGGAGGGGCTGTCCCGGGGGCACGTGGTCTCCGAAGGGTCCTGCAGGTGGCAGCTTGGGGGACTTGGGCCCCCGGCTTGGCTCTGGCTGCTCTCTAGGCCTCTGCGATTGCTTCCCCTGCTGCTTCTCCAGGTGTCAGTGCAGCCAAGCCTCCTGAGGAAGCCTCACCCGACCCCTGGGTCTAGCACGATCTCCCTGGATGAGAATGACCCGGGGATTGGGGCCTCCCTGGTGGCGCAGGGGGTTAAGAAACGCTCTATGAAGCTATCAGCAGCTACCGCAGCACGAGTTCGATCCCCGGCCAGGGAGCAGACCCTGATCCTATCTGACAGATGGGGAAACTGAGGCTCACACAGGGCACAGCCGACCTCTCCTGCCGCCCGCTGCTCCCCTCAGCAGTGTGTTTCAGTCCATCTGCCTGTTCTGCTCCCCACTCTGTCTCTGGTGCAGCCTCTCACCACCTGCACCCCAGTTCTTGTATGCATAAATAAGTAAATCTTAAAAAAATTATCTGGAGGCGCTCCTGCCTGTCCCTCATGAGTGCGCATGCCCCAGCCCCTCCCACAGGCATGTAGCCAGTGGGCACTCATCGGTCAGGCTTCTGGGCTAGAAAGGGAGCGGCTTGCGGTCAGCCGTCCACTTGCAGGGGCCCTGAGCGCGAGGGTGGCCACGGGGGCTGGGTGGCCCGGCCCCGCCCCTGCGTCCCCTCACCTGGAGCGCGAGGGCCGGCACCGAGAAGATCATGGCCTCATTGAACACCGGGTTGGGGTCGTCCCTCTTCACCGCTGTCTTCTTTTTGCTCATCTTCCTCCCATCCTGTAGCAGGTACACCTTGACGAAGGGGTCTGGGGGGGCGGGGTGGGGTGAGGGCCGGGGCCACGCTCGCTGCTGCAGCCCTGCCCAGCCCCCCGCAGCCTGCTGGCCCTAGCTGCCCCACCTTCGCGGTGGCCATGTGCTGCCCAGTCCTGCCTGGGTCCTCTGTTTTGACCCTATCTGACAGATGGGGAAACTGAGGCTCACACGTGCGTCCGGAGAAGTGCTGGGTCAGGACTCAAGCAGCCACCCCCATCCCACGTGCGGGTCCCCTCGCGTGCCGCTCTGGGGAGCTGGGCAGGCCTCCCACTCTCCCTTCTGTAAAAGGCCTGGCGCAGACGTCAGCCGTGTCCTCGGTGCCTGCTCCGCGGAGCCTGAGCCAGACGTGCAGGCCAAGGCTCCGTCTGCTGTCTCCAGAGCCCGCTGGGCGTCAGCTGTGCCTGCCTGGACGCGGCCCCAGCTCCCAGGCCTCTCACAGCTCCCGGGGCAGCGGGTCCTCCTGGCCCTGCCATCCGCTGGCCCTGGCAGCCTCTGGGCGTGGAGACGCCCCCTGAAGCCAGGCCCGGAAAGTGGGGGTGCAGCATGCTTCCCCGCCCTGACCCCGTGTGCTGCCTACACTCTGACTTCCATCAGCGCCCCCTCAGCCTCCCGGGGCTCCCTGCACCCCCTGTGACTCTAGGCCTCCGTGGCTCGATCTCCCTACCAGGCGCGGCTCCTGAGTCCAGCCAGAGCCGGAGGGGCTGGCCCGTGCCCCGCGCCCGCCGCTGCCTCCAGGTGCCCGGGCCGACAGCTGGGCCTCGGCGCCCATGGCCGCAGGGAGCTGGGCTGCCGGGTCCTTACCCGCTGTGGTTTTGTCCTCGGTCCAGATGAGGTTCTTGGCCTTCACCACCACCACGGTGAGGCGCTCGGCCGTGGGGAGGTAGCTGAGGGACAGCAGGATCTCCCCCACTGCGTCGGCAGCCTGGAGGCCAGATGGAGGGGTCAGCGGGCTTCTGCGCCCTGGACGCGAGGCCCAGGGAAAGGCCGGCGCTTCCGTCCCCTGGAGGGGCTATTGCCGCGAGGACCCTCCCGTAGGGTGCCAGGCTGGTGGGGCTGAGAAAGGGGCCCCTCCCCACTCCATGGAGCACGGACGACCCCTCCCCGCGGCGGGGTGTCCAGCCTTGGAAGGAGGGCCGGGGTGCCTGTCGCACACGGCAACTGGATGTGGTCACGCTCCTTTCCTGACCAAGGCAACGGGAACCCTCGCTTCAGCGGGCAGAGCGTGCCTGAACACCCACGTTGCTCCCTGGCTCGCCTGGGGTGAGCTGGCCTGGCTGCTGTCTACACGGGAGGGCCGAGCCTGGTCCTGAGGACTGGCTGCGGGGCAGAGCCGAGGCTGCTGGGCAGGAGGTGCCTCGGACAGCAGGGAGAGGTGCTCCTTGCTGGCAGGAAGCAGCAGCCCTCAAGCGTGGCTGTCTCCCTGGATTCCCTACAGCTGTGGGCGCGGCCTCTGATCTGCCCTCCGGCAGGGGAGGGTACCTTGTTCTGGTCCTGCAGGTAGAGCCAGCCGCTGAAGGGCTGCAGCGGGAGGTCCAGGACGCTGAGCTTCAGCTCCACCGCCCCGGTGCTCACGTTCCGCTCGTCCTCGTCGATGCCGAACACAGACAGCCGCAGGCTCTTCTCCTCCAGGGCGGCGGGGTCCAGGGGCACCGAGAACTTCTCATCAAAGAGGATGGAATAGGCATTCCGCTGGACCTGTGGCGAGAGGGCCCCGACGGGCAACTCGCTGGGAGGAGGGGGAGCCCCCAAAGGAGAGAACCCTGGAGGGACCCAGGGAGCTGGGCTCCTGTCTGCTGGCCCCATAGCCTCACAGCTCTTTCTCTGGGGTCTCCGCCTGGATGATGAGAGACCCCATTCTCCTCCCTACATCTGGGCCTTCCACCACCTCACCCCAGCCAGTCCCCGTGCCCTGTGTCCCTGGCCCCTCAGAATGCTCTCTGTGTGCCGGCTGGGCGGGCCACGTCTTCTGGGCGTGTGTCCAGCCAGGCTCGGGCCAGGCATGCAGGGGAGAGGACTGTGCTGGCCAGGGCCACTGGCGCCCAGGAGAGTCTGACATTGTGGGATGGACGGTGGCTGGGAGGAGGGGTAGATGGGGGGGGTCGATGGACAGAAGGATGGATGCATGGAAGAGTGGGCGGGTGGATGGGTGGGTGGAAAGAAGGAGGAAGGAAGGGAGGGAGGGAGAAGGGAGGAGAAGGAGGGAGGGAGGGAGGGAAGGAGGGAGGGAGGGAGATGAGCTGGGAGAAGGAAAAGCAGGTGGCAGGATGGAAGGGCGCGAGGAGGGAGGGTGGGGTTTCGCGGACTCCCAAACCCATCCTGCGGGTGGGTGCCGTGGCCTCCTGCCGGTTGGCCATGGGCAGCCCCTGGGCAGGCACTCTGGCAGCGCCTCCTCGGGAGCTGCTTCAACGCGGGGCAGTATTTAAAGAGACACCCCCATCCCTGGCACCCTGCCTGCAGTTCCGGGCAGCACAGCCAGGGGCAGCGCCCACTCCGGGCTGGCGGGCGGTGATGATGCTCACAGCCGCCTCTGGGGGCGAATCCGCCAGCGCTGCAGGGGCCGCTGCTGGCTGGGCCTGGGACGCCTCCGCACCGCGCTGGAGCTGTGCCCCCCAGTGGCCCTCCCAAGCCTGCCGTGGGCGCTCAGACTGCAGGACCCTCCGCCCTCCTCTGGCCAAACTAGCCCCCTGCTGGCCCTGCCCAGGGCTCCCTGCTGAGTGCTGCTCCGGGGCCGCCCATCTGAGCTCGGAGAGAACAGGGACCGGAGCCTGGGTCCCTGCTCATGTCCGGTCGGGGTTGCCCCGGGCCAATTCCTTCCGTGCCTCGGTCTCCTCAGCAGTCAGATGCACTAACAGACCGTCCCACGGGCCGAGGAGGGGACCGCGGGTGGGCTGGGCCCTGGAGCTGGCCTGTCGCCCTCACGGGGTGTGACCAGACCACCCGGGTCTCCAGGCAGCCCGGCCAGGCAGCGTGGAGCTGGGCCGGCCGAGAACACCTCATAGGCCGAGACGCCACATTGAGGCTTCACCCAGATTCGGGGTTGCAGAAGCGCCTGCACATAACCATCCCTTCCTCAAGAGCTCTGCCCCATCGCAGACGGGACTGAGCCACCGCGCACTCACGGGACTCGCACTGGGGTATGCGGTGAGGACATGGGGAACCGGATTCAAAACCAGGCGCTCGGGGCCCAGGGTCCTGCTCTTAACCACCCCGGCCTGCCCCTCGGAAGCTGGGCTGTCCTCTCTTGGGCCTCACGGGTGCCCGATGGGTCTGCTCCAGACCGTCTAGAGGGGGCAGGCGGTTGAGAGAGGGCAAAGGCCAGCCCCGAGGGTCGGCTAGCTCCGCATGTGGCCGGATGCAGTGGGTCTGAGGAGTCAGAGGCCACTTGCTCCTGCAGGTCCCAGCCTTTTAGAGGTCAGAGGTCAGAGGTCAGAGGTTGCATTGTGTCGACAGTGCCCCCAACCAGTGTGGAGTTACCTGTCCCTGTTCTGGGTGGTGTTTTGTGTTAGCTTTGCTCCCACTTGGCATGGCGGGGAGTGGGGATGGGGCTGAGGGGGCTGGGGGTGCTGTCTTCTCCCTGACCCCCTGGTTTACTCTCTGCCCGGCCCTGCCCTGCCCCGCCCCGCCCTGAGCTGACCTCCACCGCCTGCGTCCACAGGCTCCCTTGACCTCTGGCTGCTGGCGAGGCAGGTCGGTGGGGGTCACCAGGGAAACTGGTCAGAGGGAAGTCGGGGCACCGTCCCCTGGGGACCCTCCCTGAGGTCCGTGGTGGCTGCACCGCGCCCTGGACCAGAGGGCCCAGCGCCTGTTTCCGGCCGCCCCCAGGCCTGTCTCCTTTCCGCGTCCTCACCCCACCCCCACCCTAATTCTTCAGACTGCTCGAGGCCACCCCAAAGCCCCATTGTTAACAGTCCTGTTGGTAAGCCCTCCTCCAATGACTCGACTTGAGTGTGTCACCCCTCTTCTGCCAGGTCCCCAAGTTGACGGCAGGGGCGGGTGCAGAGATGGACAGTTTGCACTCTGGATTTGAGGCGAGGACGGTTGAGAAGCGCCCAAGGTTGGCAGCGGAAGCTGGAGCCCCGGATGCCTCTGGCCTCGCTCAGCATCACCGTCCAACCTGCTCTCTAGCGCCCCCTGGGGCGGACCTGGGGCGCCCGGAGCCCCGCCCCGACCCCCCCACCCCCTTTGGCTTCCACTTACCCGGGAGATGCCTACGATCTGCTCCTCCGGCAGCAGGCTGACGCGCATGAAGCAGGACTCGAAGCTGCCCTCCTCGCGCTCCAGCAGGTCCTTGCCCTGCAGCAGCGCCACGTGCAGCGTGTGCGAGGCGCCGTCGTAGTCCATGCTCACCTCCACCTGGCCCAGCGTGAAGTCCTGCCCGAAGGTGTTGCTCACTGACGAGATGGAGTTCAGGGAGTCGGCCGACTGGGACTTCCGGAGCGTCCCGTACGGGGCCAGGTCCAGCTCCCGGCCCATCAGCTCCAGCGGCCCCAGCTCGCTGACGCTCTCGAAGGTGTCCTCGAGGCTCAGGCTGCCCTTGCGGCTCGATGGGCCCCGGCTGCCGGCCGGCGGGGCGTTCCAGGCAGCCACTCTCTGGGGTGAGAAAGGAGACAGCAGCATGCACGGGCAGTGGGCGCGTGTTGAGGCGACATGGTAAGTCGCCCCCAGTCAGGGCACCTCCAGATCCCCCTTCTGCAAATCCAGCACATGCCTAGGTAGGAAGACCCGTGGCCAGGTTGTAAGAAAGCTTTTTTTCTTCTCTCTTTTTTTAAGATGTATTTATTTATGCACACAAGAGCTGGGGTGTAGGCCTGAGGTGGGGGAGGTGAGAGGAGTCACCAGAGACAGAGTGGGGAGCAAGACAGGCGGATCTCCTGAAATACACTGCTGAGGGGAGCAGCGGGGAGGCAGGAGAGGTCTGCTGCACCATGTGGGTCCCTCCCTGACCGGGACTGAACTCATGCTGCAGTCGCTGCTGATAGCTTCACAGTGCTGTGCCTTAATCCCTTGCACCACCAGAGAGGCTCCCTCTTCTGTTTTTATTGGGGTAACATTGATCTATAACCTGGTATGGGGCCTCCCTGGTGGTACAAAGGGTTAAGCAACGCACTATGAAGCAAACCGCAGCCACTGCAGCACTTCAATCCCTGCCGCTGGCCGCTGGCCGGGGAGGGGACCCACAGGGCGCAGCAGACCTCTCCTGCCTCGTCCGCTGCTCCCTTCAGCAGTGTATTTCAGTCAGTCTGCCTATTCTGCTCTCCCCTCTGTCTCTGGTGAATCCTCTCACCTCCTTGGACTCTGGCCTGTGCCCCAGCTCTTGTGTGCATAAATAAATAAATCTTTTAAAAAAGACAAACTGGTGTGGTTCAGAGAGGTGTTTTCTTCTTAGTTATCCACAGGATGGATTTGAAAATGAAAAACATTCGTTCATTCAACACACATTCACAAATGATGAATTAGCACTGCGTGACGTCCTCACGGTGGACATTCACCAGGAGGGAGCCAGGGGTGGGGGGGGTGGCCCTGCCTGGGCATGGGGGCACCACCCGGCATGCACCTGCGAGAATTCAGCCTCACCTTCTGCCTGGCCTCGGCGTAGCTGTCCCCGTACTTCTGCTGCAGGTAGCGGTAGTCGTAGTTGGGGAACGGGGAGGGGCTGGGGAAGCTCCCCGAAGTCCAGAGCTTCCACAGGCTCACGGCGGCGAGGCCCAGCAGCGCCAGGGTGCCCGCTGCATAGACGCCCACCTCCCAGCCAGGGGGGCTCTTGATGACTGCAAAGCAAGGGCAGCCTGCATTAGTGGGTGCTGGGGTACTCCCCCACCCCGTTGGTGCAGACCAAGGAGCAGGGAGCTCAGCTCTGCCTTCGTCCCTGAACAGGCGCTTACTGCGTGCCCCTACGTGCCAGGCTCAGAGGTGGGTGCGGGGCTCCAGCGTCGAACAAGACACATTCTCTCTGCGATTCTGCCTCTTTCCCACACAAATGTGTGTTTCTACCATGAGGGCGCCTTGGTGAGAGCAGATGAAGTGCTGTGAATAATGGTTAAGTATTCCTTGGGCTTTAAACAATTAGGGTTGCTCTCGCTTCTTTGAGGTTTCAGAGGACCTCTTATTTCCAGAAAATCAAAGCAGCCATTCAGGAAAAGGGGTGGGGAGAAAAAGGAATGACTCTATTTTTGCCTCAACCTCATCTAGAATAACGTCCATCAACCAGTGAAGAGATAAATATAGTACATCCACTCAATGGAATATTATTCAGCAGTAAAAAGGCATGAAGTGCAGCATGGGTGGGCCTTGAAAACATCAGGCAAAGCGAAAGAGCGGGCCACAGGCGGTGTGAACCTATTCCTATATGAAATGTCCAAACAGGCCAATCTGAGAGGGAAAGTCAGTTACTCATCAGTGGAGCAAACCAGCTGAGCCTCTGGATTTGCCCCTCTCCCCCAGACCTTGCATAGCCTGTAGCACCTCTCACTTCTGGTTGGGGATTTTTTTTTCCCAAATAACAGCTTTCTTGAGATAAAATGCACATATCCTAGAATTTATCCACTTAAAGTATAACAATTCAGTGGTTTTTAGTAGACTATGTGCCCAACAGCACTATCAATCTTTAGAATATATTCATCACCCCCCAAAGAAACCCTATATTCTACATTCCCCCCTCTGCCCAGCCCCTGACAACCATTAACCTACCTTCTGTCTGTACAGACTGGCATGTACAGAGGTGAAAAGTAGACAGAAAGGAGTGATGGAAATCAAGATGGAAACAGCCCAGGAGGGCTTCCCGGAGGAGGAGGAATTTGCTTTTAATGGTGCAAGTAAGGCACCAGGGATTGGGAGTTTAGGGCAAGAAGAAGGGGTGGACAAAACCTGGAACATTTGTAGTGCCCAGTGGGGCAAGGGAGCACTTGAAGCTGGAGGGACCCCTCCTTGCTGTTTCCCCAGGCCCGGCCACTCAGGGACCCGTGGCAGCCTGACAGTGGGAGGTTTCAGCTGGCCCCTGCCATCCAGAGCCAGCCAAGTCTTGCCAGAATCCACAACTCACTCTGGAGGTCAGGGTTCATCCTTTAGCCCTGGCGTTTTTCTGAGGTCTCCACTTTCCAGAAGAGGGAAACTGAGGCTGGGAGAGGCCCGAGAACCCATCTGTGTACCAGCCCATGGCCACAGAGGTGAGAGACGCTGCTGGGTGCAGGCTCCCCGGCTCCGGGCGGGCCACCTGCTCCACCCTCCGGCCTCAGTCTCCACATCCGGAAAAGGAGATGGAGACAGAACCAGCCCACCGCGGTCTCCTGGGGGATTTATTCTAAGGGAAAAAGCCCAGCAAGTTTGGTGTCAGTGTGAGTCATCGCGGCTGTATTTATAACTCAGAATCTGGACACGCCAGAAGGTCGCACAAGGGGGCCGGTCTTGGAGGAATGTCGCCGGCCTCTGCGAGTGACAATGAGGTCATTAGCAGGTCCCCATGGCAATGCAGAGACACTTTTCTGGCATCGATAAAAGGGGGGATCAGTCTCCAATGTGGTATGAAAGATTTTGATGTGAAAATCACAGAGCACGTGGACCAGGGCTGGGCGGGGGCCCGGGGGTCCAGGGGCAGGTGAGAACAGACCCTCTCCTCCTGACTCCTGTCGCCAAAACGTGAAGGGGGCGTGGGGAGCGGGGCTGAGGCCCAGGTGACAGGGCCCAGTGGGCAGGCCCAGCAGGGCCAGGATCTGAACTGAGGCTGCGGCTTGGCCGTGCACAGGGGGCAGAGCAGAGCTGGTGCAGACGGGAGCTGGTGCTCTTGGCAGGAAAGGGGGGCAGGGCTGGGGCCCCTAAAGGAAAAGTCTCAGGAGGGTGAGATGAAACGATGACAGTTATGCTCATTTATGCGTTCAGTTTATTGAGCACCAGTCTTGGGGCGGGCGGGGACGAATCCCAAGGGGAGTGAGGTCTCGGCTGAGACCAGCAGAGGGAGGTGGGGGGAGAAGGAGGCACCTCTACCCCACTACTACTTGCCAGGCCCTGTCCTAAGCCTTTGGCCTGTGCGCCCACTGAGTGCCCAGCACAGAAGAAGGCTCTGTGACTGTGCCCCCTCTGCAGTTGGAGAAGCTGGGGCTCCAGATCTGCACTGGAACTGCTGCACCAGACTCAAGGACTCGGCCAGGCAAGGCGGAAGGGCCCTAGGCAGGCATGGCCTGGGTGGGGAAGCTCAAAGCTCAGGTCCTGCCCCACAGGCGAGTAAGCGAGGCTGGGGGTTGCATGGCTTGCCTGAGGTCGTGCGGGGCCTGGGTGAGTCCTGTGGGCCCGCGAGCCGCCGCGTGCTCGCTGAGGAGTGAGGAAGGACCCCTGGGCCCCTGGGCCGCAGGCTGGGAGCTGGGAGCCCTGGGTCCTCACACCTTCCCTTTCCCTCCGGGTCGCCCTCCTCCTGTCCGTAAAGGGGAGGAGAGACGGCTGGGCACTTTGGCTCTGGCTGAAGCCTTGTTGGCGCGTGCCTGGGGTCTCCAGCCTCACCGGGCCCAGTGCCCGCAGCTCACACCGGGCCAGCGTGTCGTCGACTTGGCCACTCGCAGGCTCTGGGAAGGGCCCAGCTAAGGGGCTCCCGCCCCCAGACTCATCCTTAGGGAGCTGTGGGCCCAGGGCCTCGGGGCGCTTACCCTCGGGTGAATTGGGGGGAGTCGCTTCCACTGGAAGGGCAGCCCTTGGGCAGAAAGAGGAAAGGCCTCAGACTGGTCCCAGCAGGTCCTTGAGGGGCCCGGCCCGGGTCACTGACTGTCCTTACCAGTACTGGGGCTCTGGCGTCCCATCGACACCCCCACCCAGGCCTGGTGGGAGGGCCCCTGAGGTGGCATGCCTGCTGCTGCACTCACCGCTCAGGTGGTACTCTGCCACGTCCACGGCCATGATGCCGGTCACAGCAGGCGGCGCTGCAAGGGGAGAGAGTCAGCGGAGAGGGTTAGAGGGTCCCCAATGCCCCTGGCCTTCCTGGGGCCCGTGTGCCTGTCGCTCGGAGCGGTGAGGGGGCCGGCAAAGGTACGTGGTTTTTAAAATAGCATCTTTATGGGGCCTCCTGGTGGCGCAGCAGGTCGCACTGAGAAGCATCCGCGGCACAGCAGCGCCAGTTAGATCCCCGGCCAGGGAGGGACCCTAGGGCGCAGCAGACCTCTCCTGCCTCCCCGCTGCTCCCTCAGCAGTGTGCTTCAGTCAGTCTGCCTGTTCTGCTCCCCGCTCTGTCTCTGGTGACTCCTCTCACCTCCCATGACTCTGGCCTGTACCCCAGTGCTTGTGTGCATAAATAAATAAATCTTTAAAAATAAAATAAAACAGCAAAATAGCGTCTTTTAAAAATGGTGTTCAGGGGCCTCCCTGGTGGTGCAGGGGGGTTAAGCACCACATTATGAAGCAAACTGCAGCTACTGCAGCGCAAGTTCGATCCCTGGCCAGGGAGGGGACCCACATGGTGCAGCAGACCTCTCCTGTCTCCCCGCTGCTCCCCTCAGCAGTGTGCTTCAGGAGATCTGCCTGTCTTGCTCCCCACTCTGTCTCTGATGATTCCTCTCACTTCCCCCCCATGCCTCTGGCCTGTGCCCCAGCTCTTGTGTGCATAAATAAATCTTTTTTTAAAAAAAATGGTGTTCAAAGCACCTTTCAAACACTCTTAGTCCTCACTCCAGGGTTGCCAGATAAGCATACAAGATGAGTTTCATGTTTGTGTTTAGTGGTAGTTAGTATATCCTAGACACCACGTGGGATATACTTATGCTGACAAAGTATTCATTGTTTACCTGGAGAAGGTACTGGGTGTCCTGTATTGGTATTTGCTATTTCTGGCATCCTCCTCATTTCTGTCTGAACAACAACAACTGACCAGGCGCCCCTGAGGTTGTCCACCAAGCCTCACATCAAACACTCTTATTTAAACTGGAAGCATTTCTACAGTATTCTATTATCAGTCCTTGAGTGCTTGGCATGGCCTCCTCCCCACCCCAGCCCCCACGCCTAAGTTTATGAATTGATGACGGTCTAAGTTGCTCCAGAAAGGTCTGGGAGCTCATCAAGCTCCTACCTGAACTCAGGTGACTGCGCATTGGTTGGCGGTGTTGCCAGGAAGTAACCCTGCCCCACAGACACGGCCTACGTGTGTGTGTGTCTTTCTAGAACAACTTAGTCAGACCTTCATCAAGTCATAAAACTTAGGCGTGGAGGCTGGGGGTGGGGAGGAGGCCATCCCAAGCTCTGAAGGACTGAGGTGTGGAAACGGGGGGCTGTGGTGAGCTGCAGGGGTCCCAGCTGCAGGGGTCCCAGACAGACAGACAGACAGGACAGCCCCCACACCCAGCCCCTGTGTCCTGGGAGTTCAGAGAGTTGACCTGACCACCCAAGGGAGGTAAGTGGGAGGCGGGCGCTGCGAGGCTGCCGTGTCCCTGCCCACTCAAGGGCAGCTTTTTCCGTTACCTTGGGAACCAGCATCATCGGGTCTTCTTTTTTTAAAAGATGTATTTATGCACACAAGGACTGGGGTACAGGCCAGAGGTGCAGGGGAGGTGAGAGGATTCACCCACAGAGCGGGGAGCAGAACAGGCAGATGGACTGAAACACACTGCTGAGGGGAGCAGCGGGGAGGCAGGAGAGGTCTGCTGCGCCCCGTGGGTCCCCTCCCTAGCCAGGGATCGAACTCGCGCTGCTGTGCAGTGGATGCTTCACAGTGCGGCGCTCAACCCTCCGCACCATCAGGGAGGCCCATCTTCTCGTTCTTTAGAGAAAAGCCAGGTACCTGGCTTTTTAAGTGGCCCAGCTAGTTCACACACATGGAAATGTAAACACTGTTGACACACAGCGGAAAAGGCTGTGGCTGGCCAGTTGGCATTCTGTGGGTTCCCTTTGGGACAGCGCCAAATCAGAGCATTTTCCAGAATCCTAGGGTCTTCCCCATCTGTCGTTGGAGAGCCAAGAAGCTGGGAGCTTCTAGGGTTAGGGTTACCAGGCACCTACGGGAGGACAGGGAGCCTGGAGGAGCCGTAGACAGCGCTTGGGGGGAGCCCGCCAGCGAGCTCCCCAGTGATGGCCCACTCCCACGGGTGAGATGCAGGTTGCCATGGTGACAGGAGGGTGGTGCCAACCCAGGCAGGGCCTCTCCCAGGCGGACTGGAGAGGAAGCAGCCCCTGGGACGAGGCTGCTGGGGACGACGGCAGCTGACCTGGCTGAGCGTTGGCATGTGTGTTAGCTCGTCTGACCCTCTAGTGACCCCAGGAGACCGGGACTACTGTCAGCTCCAGTTTGCAGAGGCCTCCTGAGGCCTCACGGTAAAGCCGTCTTCCCCGGCCGCACAGTTCAGGAATCCTCCGGCTGCTCCAGTCCCCCGCACCGTCCCGCTGGTGGCACTTGGCTTCTGGAGTTCCCGAGAGGCCTCAGGCCAGGCCGGCACAGCCTCAGCTCCCGGCAGAGGGGCCTGGCCGCGGCAATGCTCCTGAACGTGACCCTGGTGGCAGCCTCTGCTGGGAATCAGGCCACGCCCGGCCCACCTGGCACGCTGACTGAGCCAGAGGCCACCCGACGGCCAGCACTGGCCCCATCTGAGCCAGGTGGGCCACGTGGGCGCCGTGCAGGTCCAGGACTCCGCCAGCCTCTTCCTGTCACCCCCAAGACGGAGCCCTGCGCTGTCAGATCCCTGCAGGAACACTTCCCAGGCGGGCCCAGCTCAGATCCCCGCCTGCACCCCTGCCTGCACCCCTCCCAGGCCGACCCAGTTCAGATCCCGGCCTGCTACTCTGCCCCTCCACTGGTAAGAAAACCGGGGTGCAGAACATGGCCAGCCCATAGTCACCAGCCCTCCCAGGCTGTTCCCCTCCCCGCCCTCCTCATCACACCTGTGAGGTGCTGTGATTCAGTGAAGGTCTGGCTCTCGGTGCACCCCAGCCAGGAGTTCCCCCGGCGGTGCCCAGAACCCATCTGTCTAAGCGGCAGAGGGGACTTGGGGGAAGGAGAGGTGGGGAGCAGCCCAAGCACTGAGTCTGGAGCCAGCCCTTCCAGCTGGGAATCCTAGAACCCGCTCCTTACAAGCGCAGAGCCTCTGCTCTCCCTTCTGTGAAATGGGCCCACAACGCCCCTTTAGGCTGTTGGGAGGGGGACCGAGAAGGCTGTGGTCGGCCCTGGCCGATCCAGGCTGCTGCGGCTCTTGCCTGGCGGTGGCCCGAGGCTGCCCGGCCCTGAGCTGCAGCTGGGGTGGGGGGGGTCCATGCAGCTTGGTCGCACCCACTGCTGCCCCAACCCGGCTAGGCTGGACCTGAGCAGGCCGGCCCCTTTGGAGGGGCACTTGCTCACTGGCACCTCTCACTGCCCCACTCGCTTCCAGGACCCGCTGGCCCGGAAGCGTCTCCATTCTGATGAGCTTGGGGACGTCCAGAGAGGTTAAGTGACTTGCCCGAAGCTCTCCAGCCGGTACCGGTTAGCTGGGCCTGGCGCCTCTTCTACCGGCAGCCACACTGCGGCTTGGACCTCACAGCTCCCCTTATGACCCCCACTGCTCAGAGGAAAGTGAGGCCCAGCCAGAGAAGAGCCCCGGGCACCCGCCAGTGAGCAGGGGCCGGAGCGCGAGCAGAGCTGTCTCTGCAGCGAGGGCCTCATAAGTGGTTTACGCACCATCTGCGAGAAGCTCCAGCCCTGGCCGGTGCCGCGGGCAGCCTGGAGGTCTGCCAGGCCAGGGGGCTGCGGCTCTGGCTCCCGGGCAGATGCTGACGACGCACACACAGGCCAGGGCTGCCTGTGGCCAGAGCTTCCCCGAGCCGCTGACCCAGAAAATGGGGCACAGTGTGGTTCAGAGCTGCCTCAGCTGCCCCAAGCTCCTCAGCTGCGTGTCCCTTCCTGGAACCCTCCCCACCTGGTCTGTCCATTTGGCCCAGACCCCCAGGCCCTGAACTGCATGCAGCGACCCACGGACAGCAGGTCAGGTTCAGACGCAGGCGCATCCACCCCCACCTGGCAACACTTGCCGTGGCTAGAAGAAATAGACCTGGCATGTGCTAAATGCTCAGTGCTGTGCTGGGCGCGGGGTGGGCACACGGCCGAGACCTGGTGGCCAGTGGGCTGACCGACCCCCTTTTACAGCGAGGAAGCGGGGTGTGGGTCAGCAAGCACAGGAGTAGTAAGACCAGGGCCAGCGCCAGGGTATGAGAATCTGGGCTCCTCGCCACCACGCTGCCTCCTGACCAGGACTTCCGGGGGTGGAGGTGGGAGGCGAGAACTGCCACTGGCCTTACTGGAATCTGACCGTAGGCAGCTCCCCTCCTGGACTTGCTGGAGAAAAGGCTTTCCAGGAATGCTGTACCTCTGCAGGGGCAAGGGCCCTCGCTCTGCGCCCTCACCCCATTCCCTTGCACGCTGTGTCCCCATCACATCTCTGGCCTGTAAGATGTTGCTCTCCTAACCCTCGGCTGGTGGCCAGCGGGTGATGGGAAGGTTCGGGGGTGGTACTGGGGAGCCTGCTCCCAGCCTGCAGCCTCTTTTGGAGTTTTAAGATTGAAACGCTTTTAAAATATCCCCCCCCCTTTCCTGAGATACCCACTATCCTCCCCAAACCCCCAGAAACCACAGCGCAGTTGGCTGGGGTGCAGATGGCTCTCACTTATAGGGCACCTACTATGTGCCAGGCACTGTACCAAGGACTTGCTGTTATTTCAACAGGCCTCTGTGCCCCGCTCTGGGGGACTGCTACTCTGCCCCTCTACTGGTAAGAAAACTGAGGTGCAGAAAATGGCCAGCCATAGTCACCAGCATCCAAGCTTGAGCCCAGCTGGGATCCCCCACTTTCCAGAGCGTTCTGCAAAGACTGCATATTTTGGGGGGAGGCAGGGGGCCTGGGCACTGTTGATCCTGCTCCAGGCTGTGCTCCCTTGGGTGGGCCTCCTGCCCGCGCCCATTCCTAGCAGGAAGCACACTTGCCGTTGCTCTCCCGGCCCTGCGGGGCAGGGCTGCGGGGTGAAGGGCCACATTCCAGGGTGCAGGCTTCCTAGGCTCTTTGAGGTGTGGTGGCTTCAGTGGCTGAGGAGGGGGGCACACAGGTCCTCTGCAGCGCCTGGAAGAGTCTGCTGGCCCAGAGCTCGTCCACCAAGAAGCTGCCTCAGGACCCACTTCCTCACCTCCTCAACCCGAACCGACAGCCCAGCCGGGCTTGCCCCCTCTCCCAAAGGGTGGCAGTGGCATCCAGGCCTCCCAGGGTCCCCTGGAAAGCCCCCACGCATGCTGATAACAGCCCCCAAACCCCAAGGGGGCTCCGAGGGACGGCTGCGACATGCCTCTCAGGACTGGGGCATTTCCAGGCCCGCTACCCTTAGGGCACTCGGCACGGGGCGTGCGGCTCATCCTTGAGCCCGAAGCGGCGTGAGGCTGGCAGGGGCCGCGGGTGGGCCAGGGTGCTGCGCGTGAAAGTGGGGTGTGTGCAGCGCGGGCGCCGGGAGGCGTGAAAGTGGCCGGACGGGCGCGTGTTGACAGGGGGCGCGAGGCGGTGCGCAGTGCGCGGAGCGGCGGCGGGGAGAGGACGCCCGGCGCGCGTGTGCAAGCGCGTGGATGTGCCCGGCGCGCGTGTGCAAGCGCGTGGATGTGCCCGGCGCGCGTGTGCAAGCGCGTGGCTGTGCGGGCCCTGCGGGTGCGGTGCGCCGAGCCGGGGGTCCGTGGCGGGGGGGAGCGCGCGTGCGTCTGCGGGCGCGGATCCCGGTGGCCGCGGGCGGCGGGGCGCTACTCACCGGGCTCCGCCGAGGGGCCGCTCCGGCTGCGGCTGCGGCTGCGGCTGCGGCTCGGGCTCCCGCCGCAGCTCCGGCTTCTGGCCGGCCTCCCGCAGGGCGCACTCCGCGGCCCAGCCCGGCCGTTGCCGGCAGCGCCACCCGCAGGCCCGCGGGCGCCCGGGCCCCGGAGGCGGCGCGGGCCGGGGGTCGGCCGGGCCGGGCGGCCGACGAGCTGCGCCGCAGTCCGGGCTCGCTCCCAGGAGCCCGCCGCGCGCTCCCCGGCGCCCGCCCGCTCCCTCTTGGATTTAAAGTGACACCCGCGGCGGGAGCCCGCGCCGCTCCGGGGTCGAGGCGGAGATCCCGAGGCCGAGCCAGCCCGCGCGCCGGCCGAGGCCCGGGTGGGGTCGGAGCGCTCGCGGCTCGGGAGGGGCCGGAGCCCGGACGCGCGGTCAGCAGGCCGCGGCGCTGCCCCGCGGCCCCGCCCCCGCGCCCCGTCCGCTCCCGGGCCTCAGTTTCCTTTCCTGTAAAAGGGCCCGAGCCCCGCGGGCATCGCCCCCTCCCGCCGCCGGGTCCGGGACTGCCGGGCCTCGCGCTCGCTTCAGCCGCGCAGCCACCGAATGGGCCGCCTCATTTTTAACTGAGAGAGGGGACAGGACCGCCCCAAGGTCACAGAGTCAAAGGTCAGCGCCGAGCTTGACGCCCAGTCGGTGGGACCTCAGGGCGCCTGCTGGTGACCACTTCGGGGTCTTGCCTTCTCTCTCAAAGGGATGAATGGCTCATTCAGGAGCTAGTCAGGACGCCCCCGCTGGACCCCAGGCTCCGCGCCAAGTGTGGGCGCGCTTCCATCTTCCGGAACGCGGGACAGGCCCGCCCTGCCTGCGCAGTCTGGCATCGGGTGGGGCTGGGAGTGCGGGGGCAGGCGCCAGCGCTGCGGGCACAGTGCGCGGAGGGGGCTCAGCGGGCACCTGGGTGGTCTTCCCAGGGACCTGGGGAGGGGTGAGGGGGAGCAAGTGTGTAAAAGCATTGGTGGCCCCGGCATCTTTCCCCTGGGGCCTTGGGGGACTGCCCTCAGGCAGGGCTGGGTCTGTGCGGGTCCTCAGGGAGGGCCTGCAGGTGAGCCTGGAGAGCCTGAGAGACTGCCTCTCCGCAGGGGACGCCCCTGTTTCCATTCATTTTCTTTTCTTTTTTTTTTTAAGATTTATTTATGCACACAAGAGCTGGGGTACAGGCCAGAGTCCAGGGTGGTGAGAGGATTCACCAGAGACAGAGTGGGGAGCAGAACAGGCAGATCAACTGAAGTACACTGCTGAGGGGAGCAGAGGGCGAGTCAGGAGAGGCCTGCCGCTCCATGTGGGTCCCCTCCCTAGCCGGCAGCAGGGATTGAACTCGTGCTGCAGGGGCTGTGGTTTGCTTCATAGTGCGTTGCTTAACCCACTGCACCAGGGAGGCCCTCCATTCATTTTCTGAACCTGAAAGAAAAGGAGAACTAGTATTAATTATGCCCCTGGAGGGGAGAAGCTGGGCGCGGGGCCACAGGCGTCTCTGTCACCTCTCATTCCGCTTGCCTTCACAGCATTTTTCCACGTGTGACACTGAGGACTGGGGACTGCAGGCCTCCCCTTTGGGAGGGAGTGCTGAGTCAGACCTCAGCCCCTGAAGGCACCTGCCATGGGGGTGGGACCTCCAGCTGCATCCAAAAGAGGAGGGTGAGGGCCTCCCCTGGTGGCGCAGTGGGTTAAGCAACGCACTACGAAGCAAATCGCAGCCACTGCAGCACAAGTTCGATCCCTGCTGCCGGCCAGGG
>JAGFMF010011432.1:2113178-2135561 GCA_019455555.1 Galemys pyrenaicus
GTTCTGCTCCCCGCTCTCTGTGGTGAATCCTCTCACCCCCCACACCTCTGACCTGTACCCCAGTGCTTGTATGCATAAATAAATAAATCTTAAAAAAAATAAAAAAGATACGCATCCTGTCTGTTAAATGAGGGCCCTTCCCTCCCGCCTATATAATGCACAGTTGCGCTAAATGCTTAGTTGCATATAGGTGAATGGCAATGGTGCCCCTGGACCCCAGAATTAACTCACCAAATCCCTCATGCAGGAGCGATCTTCTTTCAGGTAGCAGGGAAACCTGAAGTCACCATGGGGATTAGGGGTTCAAGTACACAGGTGGGGGCAGCTGGAGTTGGGGTTACAGTTCACTCCCTCACATAGATTGCAGTCCCTGGTCCCTTGCCTGCCCTGGAGCGTACGCTCGTGCCTGCCCCTTGCATCTGCGGGAAGACGCCGTCCTTCCTTCGGGGTTGACCTGTTTTGTCCTCACCTCGGGCAGCACCCTGCCCACTGTGGCCAGGGCTGAGGCACCCCAGGCCTGGAGAAGGGTGAGTTAGATAGGTAGGGAGCACTTGACCCCTTCGGGGACTTTGCCTGGATGCTGCTTCCCTCAGGACTCGCTGAGACCCCTCTCATCCTACACCCCTTTCTACCCACTCCCTATGCCCGGTGACTGCCCCTGGAACTCTCCTTATCCCTCCCCCTAGAGCTCCCCCCATCCTCTAGCACAGGGGCCGCTGCTCCCTTTGTGATGACTCATCGGGACACCCCCCCTCACTCCCCACCCCCAGGAGCCTCACACAGGCTCAGCACAAAGAAGGCACAATGAACAATAACCTGCTTTTTGAAGATGGGGCTCAGCTTGTCACCTTGGAGCCTCTTCTCCGGGGTTCCTTTCTGGAGCACCCAGAAGCTGTGCAGGGAAGACCATCTCCAGCCTTTGTCTTTGTCATTCTCACTTGCTTTACTTGACACAACTCCCTCAGACTCCTTCCATCTTGCCATAAATGGCTGCATTTCATGTTTCCACATGACTGAACTTCTAGGCCACAGAAGAGAGCTTAACTATGTAGCTTTTAAAAATGAAAGCAGCCAAAGATCCCAGATAACCTCACAACTTTTGCTTTTTGTTTATAGTTCATACAGTTCTTAAGAAACAGTTTCATTTATTTCTTTTTAATTACTGAGGCCACGTAATTATCACCTCACTGTACCAAAATTTTTAAAAAGTGTGCTAGTTCAGGATCTGAACCAAACATTGGTAAGAAAAATGCATACTATTTTCACACAACCAGCCTGAGTTTCCTAGCTGGCAATTCCACTCAGTGGCAGCAAAATCCCCAGTACTGGTGTATGACGTTTTCCATGTTCCCTGAGACTTCGTAGTCTTTGAGGAGGTTTTTACTATACTTCTAACCTGGCCTGAACAGGCGATACCTAATAATCTTGTAATTCCATATAATCAGACTTAAAGCTAGACACTGGGTAGCAATAGCAATTCATTCACAGAGTTGTGGAAATTACACTTAGGGAGAGTCTAGTGAAGGGTTTGCTCTTTCCGTTGTTCCATTTTGGCATGTGGGTGATTTCAAGCTGAGGTCAGCCGAGGTCCTACAGCCTCATGAGAGATCTTTAGCACTCCCTTAACTACCTAGAGTAATGAAAACTGGAGGTCTTATTCAGAACTAGGGCTATTTCCAGAATTACCTTTCTATAAGAGAAACCTGTCTCTACAGCAGGCAAACATCTCATTACAGAACATCTTGTCTTCATCATGTGAGCCCCCTCTCCTCCTCACGTGAACCCCCTCCTCTCTCCTGAAGCCCAAGGCCCCTCTCCCGACTCTTAGCTCGGGATATATATCCCCATTTTGCCTCATTGACTTTGGAATCCTTATTTCTATGTATATTCCTGACGTCTGTAGTTAAATTTGCTTTTGTCTTCTTTTTAATCGATCATCATGTGACTACATCTCCAGCCTGAGGAGAACTCAGAGGGGTGGAGGGAGATGTCTCCTCCTCCCCAGACACTATGGTGGCTGCGCTCTGTGCCGTGGGTCCCCCACCACCTCCAGCTACTTTTTCTTTTCTTTTTAAAGATTTTATTTATTTATGCACACAAGAGCTGGGATACAGGCCAGAGTCCAGGGAAATGAGAGGATTCACCAGAGACAGAGCTGGGAACAGAACAGGCAGACTGACTGAAACACACTGCTGAGGGGAGCAGTGGGCGAGGCAGGCGAGGTCTGCTACGCCATGTGGGTCCCCTCCCTGGACAGAGGCAGGCCTCGAACTCGTGCTGCAGTGGTTGCGGTTTGCTTCACAGTGCGTTGCTTATCCCACTGTGCCACCAGGGAGGCCCTCCAGTTGCTTTTTCATTCGTGCAGATAGTCCATTGCTTGGGGCATCGTGATGTTTTGTGGATGAAACAAGATTGTCTCTAATTTCTGTTATTACCAATAAAGCTGCAATGAACACATTGGACCTGTGTGTTTTTATATGAAAACTGCCAAAGGGCCTCCTCTGAAGACTGTAGCAAGTGTATGTCTGTGCCGACACTACCTCTTTCCCTGTGCCCTCAGCAGTACCGGACACCGTCAGTCTGACGGAGGAGAGGCTGATGGTGCCTCATGTTGATTTGCATGTCTCTGTTCTTGGGGTGTCAGGTATCTCTTTAAGTCTATAGACTTATTTGCCTTTTTGTTGAACTTGCTGGTCTCTTCCTTTGGCCATTTGTAAGAGACTTTTATTTTTTTAAAGATTTATTTATTTCTGCATACAAGCACTGGGGTACAGGCCAGAGGTGTAGGCGTGAGAGGAGTCACCAGAGACAGAGTGGGGAACAGAACAGGCAGAATGACTGAAACACACTGCTGAGGGGAGCAGCAGGCAAAGCAGCATGCTGCGCCATGTGGGTCCCCTCCCTGGCCAGAAGCAGGGCTCGAACTCATGCTGCAGTGGTTGCGGTTTGCTTCATGGTGCTTTGCTTAACCCACTGCGCCACCAGGGAGGCTGCTGGCTACAATTTCTTTCACATGTTGCAAATATTTCCTCCCAGGCTGACTGTTGTCTTTTTAAATACACTTTTTAATTCAGAATAATTTTAGATTTACAAAGAACTTGCAAAAGGAATATTGTGTGTTCCTGTCTACCTCACAGGCAGCTTCCTCTGCTACCCACACCTCACGCTAGTTCAGTGTAACTGTCACAATTCGTTAACCAATCTTGGCACCTTTCTGTCATTTTACCCAATGTCCTCCTGCAGGCTACCCAGAATGCCACATTGTACTTTGTAACATGCAACAGTTTCTCAGATGTTCTTTGTTTCTTTATGGCCTTGGGGCTTTGCAGGGGTGGGGTGGTGACACTGGTCAGCATTTTGTAACGCCAGGATTTGTGTCATGATTAGACAGGGGTGATGGGATCTGGGAGACCACAGAGATAGAATCAGCTTTCATCATGTCCCTTCTTGCAGTGGGTCACCTCCCTGAGAAAGGACTTGGCAGGTCTCTCCGCTGTCAGGCTACTCTTTCACAACCCACCTCTGCTAGCTGTTAGCTGTGTTCCTGGTGCAATGCTTTTACAGGGGAGTTGCTTAGGTTTCTAGATCTGGAAGGGCCTCACGTGCATCTAGAGTTCGGGGCACCAAGCCCTGAGCTAAGAGCTTCCGTGCTCCCCTCACTGGCTCCCCAGGACTTAGCCCCTTTCTCAGGCAGACTACCTGCGGGGAGCTCACCGGAGCCGGCAAGGGGCAGACTTCATACTGCGGCTCACGCCACATTGTGCCCAGCGCTGGATGTAACCATTTAGATGCAGAAAGCAGGTCCAGAGAGGGGACACCTTATTTGGGGCCACCCAGCAATTTGGTGGCTCTGCCTCTCCCGCAAACTGACCCCGGTTAAGTCTGAAACCCTTTGTGACTGCCGTACCCCCTGGCCCCAAGCTGCTCCCTCCTGACCTTCCCCCTTGACCTTTGACCCCGGTGGCTTCTAGCACCCCAGGGGAAGGGACCCCGGACTTCTCAGCAAACAAACGCCACCTACAGATTTCCAAACACACCAGTGCTGGTGAGGGCATAAGGAATGGGGGTAGTGTCGCTTCACTAACCTAGAAGCTACATGAACCCCTTAAGCTGGCATTTTTATGGAGGTTCAGATAGGTTCAGGCACAACTGATTAAATCATTGGCCATTGGTGACTGGACTCCAGGCCCTTACCTCTCCCAGCTGAAAGTTCTAGAATTGAGACTAGAAACCTCTAAGCCCAAGTTGGTTCCTCTGTTGTCTTGCTCTTGTCCTCCAAGTGTTACCCCAGTGGGGTGGTGTCTGAAACGGGGTATTATAAATAATAAAGACGTCCTATCACCCCCAATACTCAGGAAATTCCAAAGGTTTCAGAAGCTCTGTGCCAGGAACCACGGGCAGAAAACAAATCTGCATTTCTTGTTGCATCACATCATTGCGTTCAGGAAATGTATTATAACAGCGACAGAGCTGTCATCTGACACCTGGATCATATTCCAATTTTACCAGTTACCCTGTGTTGTTTTCTGAAATGACCTTTAAAAGACTTATTTCTGAAACATCTAATCCCTGCAGCGATGAGGTCATAGCCTGATAAATAATTTATAAATCTATGTTTTCGTTTCATTTTTGTTTTTTTTGTAAAGATTTATTTTATTTATTTTTGCATACAGGAGCTGGGGTGTAGCACAGAGGTGGGGGTGACAGGATTCACTAGGAAGAGAGTGGGGAGCAGAACAGGCAGATCAACTGAAATCCACTGCTGAGGGGAGCAGCAGGGAGACAGGAGAGGTCTGCTGCGCCTGTGGGTCAGCTCCCTGCCCGGGGATCGAACTCATGCTGCAGTGGCTAGGGGTAGCTTCACAATGCTGAGACTTAACCCCTTGTGCCACTAGGGAGGCCCCTCATTTTTGTTTTTCTCTACGCAACATTACACTAGCTTTGGGGCCACCTAGTCCATGCGTACAAGGAAAGCCAGCGCCGGCCACCTGTCCCACCCCACCCAGAGCAGCCCCCGCTGCCCACTTCAGCGTTAGGTGTTCCCTCTGGGGCTTACCTCCCCGTCTAGGTAATGCGCTTGCACTGCCATTTCTTGATTTTTATAAGCTAGACGGCCTCTGTGGACTTCTGCTCTGGAAGGTGACGGCGTCTTTCTCCTTTGTCCCCAAAGCCTCCCCCAGCCTCCCCCTGGGCCGGCGGCTGTGTCCCCGAGTGGCAGCCGCCAGAGGCCTTGGCTGGTCCACTTAACAGACCCAGGGCCTCCGCTCATGGGTGTGTGACCCCCGGGTTCTACTTGGCGAGCGTGGTGCACATCTCACCTACATCCCTCTTCCTAGGGACCTGGACGCATCTGTAAAATGAGGGCACAGTGAACCTGCACCCCTGTGCTGGCGTCTGGGTGTCATGGGATCTTTCTCAGCTGCCCCTTTCCCCCTCTAGCCAAAACCATGAAGCCCACCCCACCCCCGCCACCCCGTGCCCGGGTTCCTGAATGTGGCTCTGATTGCTGTCCAAGACTTTCGCGCCACGTCCCCTGTCTACCTGCCGGTCCTGCCCTCCCTGACTCCCACCTTCCCAGCAAACTGGGTCGTGAAGATTCCAGTTGTCTCGCTTCCCCGCCTTCGCAGCTTCAGCTTGCCCTCTGCCCGCACACCTCCCCGCACCCGCCCCCCTTTCCCCCGCCGGGTGGGGTGAACAGGACCCGTGGTCTGCCTCAGGAAGCCTCTCTGGGGCCACCCTCCCGGAGCTAAGTTGGCCCTTTGCTGGCGGCATCTGTCCCTCCCCCATCAGCTGGGGTGCTGCTTCATCCATGTGGCCTCCACCGGGCACACTTTGGGGGCCGTGCCTGTCCCCTTCTCTGCTGTGCTCACAGGCCAGGGCCCTCACTGCGCTTGCTGGGAGACGCCTGAACGGACAGCTGGTGCCTTGGGCTCCCGGGGGAAGCTGGACCAGCTGGGGCAGGCAGCCGGGGCAGGGCGGTCCAGCGGCACCTCCCACGCCCATTCCCGCAACTGACGCGAGGTGGCCGCCTGCCCTGCGGTTGTACCCACTTCCCTGGATCCGGATGCCGGCGCCCTGCCAAGGCCCGGCCCAGCCGAGGTGAGCTGAGGACACCCAGGCTCCACGTGCCAGGCGTCCCCAGGCACTCCCGAGCGGGCGCGTCGTGGGCTGGCCCGGCTCAGGCACCTGCGCCAGGGCCCATCCCGTGCTCCAAGACGCCCCCATGCAGGGGCTATTATTAGCACCCCACTCCCCAGGGGGGGGGAGCCGGAGCCACAGGGAGGATGCTCTGCAGCCGGCTAAGGAGAACAGAGCGCTGCGGCGCTGGGGTTTCCACAGTCTCCTCGGGCTGCGGTGCGTTCATGGGAACCAAGCACAGAGAGGTCAGGCGACTCGCCCAAGGTCACCAGCTAGCGGGCGGGGGGAGCCCTCCAGCCCGGCCCTGGCCGCAGCACGCTGGTGCACTGTGCTCGCCAGCCTGCTGGCTGCGCGGCGAGGGGGGGCCAGGAGGGTGCTCCCGCTGGACACAGCACCCCCCGGCGGGCAACACTTTGCACACTTCCAACTTGACTCGCCCGACCTCCAGCCTGGGGCGCAGAAGCCGCGAGCTGCACCTTATGGAGGACACGACCAGGAGCAGAGGAGGCGACGGACTCGCCCCAGGTCGCTCAGCAAAGCAGTGGCGGCAGGAGCATGGGTCCTCGCGCCCGGCCTGGGGAGCCCTGGCCCCCATCAGCTTGGACAAGCCGAGCTCGGGGCGCCCTAGGTAGGCGGAGTGCTCTGGGCTGGGGACGGGAGCCCCAGCTCTGCCCGGGGTTGCTGTCCCTCCCCCATCAGCGTCCTCATCTGGAGACTCAGAGGCCTGGTCCTTCGACACGGAGGCCCCTCCAGCTGGGCCCGCCACCGCGCACTGCCCCGATGCCGCTCCCTGCCCACCCCGCAGCTCTCCCCCGCACCGCTGCTGGGCGGCCCACTTCCCCCGCAGGCATCCTCCCCAGGCCTGCGGGGCTGCTGCGAAGGCTGAAGCCGCAGGGAAGACTGGCTGAGGCCAGGGCACCCCCAGAACCAGCGCCCTCTGCCCTGCCTCCCGCACTGCCTGCTCTTGCTCCCCTCTGCTCCACAGCGGAGCACCGGGCCTCTGTCTGTCTGTCTGTCTGTCCATCTCCCTCTGAGCAGAACTGTGAGCCCCGTGGGACGGGGTCACATGGACAGGTCAGACCGTGCGCAGCAGTGAGCGCCGAGCAGAGCCCTGTGGAGAGGCGGCGCAGTGAGGGGCGAATGGAGAGAGAGGCGGCTCAGACAGGCAGCAGGGGCAGATCTGGGGGCCCTGCTCCTGAGATCCCGGGCCGTGGGCAGGACAGGGGGCCTGGCCTTGCAGGACCCACCCCCAGCTCGGTGAGGGTGTCGCTACGCGGCTCTGCAAGAGCCCGGGCTCTGTGGTGTCGTCAGACGTGCCCCTGCGTGCCCGGCCAAGTCCCTCGCCTCTCTGAGCTCAGGGAGAGCCGCCCCCAGGTGAGGACGGAGGCCTGACGCCAGCGAGAGCCGGGGCCCCTGAAGGCAGTTTGAGGTCAGCCCGGGGCTGGGCGCTGGAGGTGGTCATTCCCCCGCGGAAGAGGCTAAGAGAAGTGGCAGGAGAGATCCAGCCTGTTGGGTTCTCCTGGGGACCTGCCGCTGGGCCCACACGCGCCATTCTTTGAGGCTCTCAGCCCAGCCGGCCTCCTTGGGGCGGGCAGAGGCCGGGGGCACGTCAGAGACGAGGCACGTCGACGGGTTCATCTCAGCGGCCTTTATTCCTGCGCTCAGCCCCACACCGCTGAGATAGTGTCCCTAGTTTCTCCTTCTCCCAGGGGGAGAAGGCGCCCCTGTTTCCTTCATGGGGGCGCTGTGAGGACTCAGGCAACAGTATAGAGCCTGGGCCTCCCACCACAGAGGGCCACAGGAGGACGACCTTGTCCTGGGGGACACTCGCACACCAGCAGGGAGAAAAGGCGAGGGGGCAGGGCTGGCGCGGGAGCCTCTCGGCCGCGTGTGGGCCTCACCAGGCTCCCCCTGGAGGCTGACGGCTGTCCTCGGTGGGTCAGGGACATCGGCACTGCCCACTCTGGGTGGGCTTCAAAGACCCTCACAGATGTCACCACAGAGGACAGAATCGAGCAGTAGACAGAGCTGAGCCCCTTCTTCTCAGCCCGTGGGTCTTGGCATGGAGGCCACAGCAGAGGGGGCTCCCACAGGACCTCAGGCGGGCGAGGCAGAGGCCTAGGAGGTCTCGAAAGCAAGGAGGAGCAGTCCAGCCCCCCGCAGCATAGAGGGCCGGAGAGGTCCACCAGCCGTGTCATCCAGGTAGAGCAGGGCTGCAGCGGCTTCCAGCGTCTTCAGCAGGTGGTGCTAAGCGGGGGCTCCGGGGACGCTGGCCAACTGAGGGTCACGCTGGGGATGTGGGATACAAAGCGCTCCCACCTTCTCCTGACCTGCTGCAAGACAGAGGCGGGAGGAGATGTGGCCAGACCCACGGCTGGGTGTTGTTCCACCTACAGCCACATGGTGGCGGTAGACCCCAGAGGCAGAAGCCGGCTCCCTGGCCACTCTGGCTCCGCAGGAAGGAGGCTGGAGGCCACGCCCCGCCCCCAGCCCGGCTCATCCCTCCCTGGGGGAGGGGAGCGCAAGATGGGCGCCCGGAGAGGTCGTGCAGGCTGATCTCCCTCCAGCAACATCCGTTCTTGTTCGCGCGGCCAGAGGGTCACCATCTTCTCCAAAACCTTCCGTGACTCCCCAGCGCGGGAGGCAGACCCCAAGAGACTCCGCGCTCTGGGGCAAGGACCTCTCCCTCCAGCCTGCCCACAGGTGGCTCTTCTAGCCTCTATGCCCTTGGTGCCCCCCAGCCCCCGGCCTCCCCCAGCCCGCTGCCCTCCAGCAAACCTGCCCATGCTGCCTCAGCCACTGCCGGCTGCCTCCGCGCTGAGCTCGGATCAGCTGCTCCGTGTCTCTCTGCGTCTCCGGACCGGGGGCGTCTGGCCCGTCGGGGCCTCCCTCCGGGGACCTGGACTTCTCCTGTCTGAGGCTCAGAGACCTGCGCAGCCGGCCCCCCGCTGCCTCCTGGAGCTTGCCGTAGGAGGGCCGTGGAACTCGCAAGGACTGGCTGCATGGCCCCGTCCCCATGGTTCAGGAGTCGGCAGGGCCGCCCCGGCCGCTCAGCAAGCCACTGGCCCTCTGAGAAGGCCGGCGCCTCCACCTGTCTGACCGGAACTCACTTGGGGGGCAAAGGTTGGTGTTGCTGAGGTGGCTGCCATAGACCAAAGGGCAGGCTGAGCATCTCTGAGTCACGCGCACCGTTGCTCCCCACCTTCCAGGCCTTTCCTCTGCCCCTGCCTCCTCCTCCACGCAGCCCTCTGGGACCACCCCACCCTGACATCCACAGCCCCCTTGACCCCCGCAGCATGGCCTGTCCCCACTTGTCCTGAGACACTGAGGGCAGATGGCCCAACATCAAGGCAGAGACAGGCTTTTAAAAACAGGACAGAAGCCACTCACTGGACAGAAAGCAGCAAGGTGGTTGCCAGGGGCCTGGGAGGGGAGCAGCATGCTGGGAGCTTCATCTGCATTTGCAAGCTGCAGAAGGTCTGGATGGGGCACACTCCTGAATCATGCAGGTGAACTTGGCCAGGCTGGCAAATGCCCTGCTTCTGTGCCCTTTACTCACGCGCAGGCTTTAAACAAGGCTGGGACCTAACAAGACAGGCCCAACTCTGTGCCTCATCAGCCAGCACGGAAGGGGGTGAAGAGCTGGGCTCTGAGGCACCCGCAGTGTGGGGCTGGGGCCCTCTGCCTGGTCTCCCGGCTGTCACAGGGACAGACGGCTTGGGAGTGGCGAGGATTAAAGGAGCTGGTCTGCCTGGGCCCAGAGCTGGGCCTCCCAAGCCCTGGGCAAGAGGGAGCGGGCGGCACCCATTGTCTGGGGCAAGTCCGTGCCCCACCGGTCAGTCTCCTCATCTGTGAAATGGGTCATTATGAAAGTCACATGACAAGGCCTCCCAGGTGGCACAAGAGGCTGAGCGCTGCACTGTGAAGCACCCACAGCCACTGCAGCGTGAGTTCGATTCCTGGCCAGGGAGGGGACCTCTCCTGCCTCCCCATTGCTCCCTCAGCGGTGTGTTTCAGTGGATCACCTGTTCTGCTCCCCGCTCTGTCTCTGGTGACTCCTCTCGCCCCTGCACCTCTGGCCTAAACATATTCCAGCTCCTGTATGCATCAGTCAATAAGTCTTTAAAAAAAAAAAAAAGATGGGCCTCCGTGGTGGCGCAGTGGGTTAAGCAACGCACTGTGAAGCAAACCACAGCCACTGCAGCACGAGTTCGATCCCTGCTGCCAGACAGGGGGGAACCCACATGGCGCAGCAAACCTCTCCTGCTGTGCCCGCTGCTCCCCTCAGCAGTGTACTTCCGTTGATCTGCCTGTTCTGCTCCCTGCTCTCTGTGGTGAATCCTCTCACCCTCCCCCACACTTCTGGCCTGTACCACAGTGCTTGTATGCATAAATAAATAAATCTTTAAAAAAAAAAAGATTATGCGTAAAAGCAAACAAAGAATCATGCCATGGTACTAGGAGTGGGCGTTGCTTCTCCCAATTTTTTTCTTTATTTTATTTATGCATGCATGCAAAAGCTGGGTGCAGGCCAGAGGTGCGGGGGCTGAGAGGACTCCCCAGAGACAGAGAGGGGAGCAGAACAGGCAGATCCACTGAAACACACTGCTGAGGGGAGCACAGTGAAACAGGAGCGGTCTGCTGCGCCCTGTGGATCCCTCCCTGGCCAGGGATCGAACTTGCGCTGCAGTGGCTGCAGACGCTTCCCAGTGGACCACTCAGCCCCTTGCGCAACCAGGGAGGCCCGCTCTTCCCATTTTACAGACCAGGAACTGGGACCTGCAGCATAAGCATCGGGCTGGAGGGCGTGCCCAGTAAACAGCAGAGCTGGACTTGCCCAGACAGACCTTTTAAAGCCTGTGCATCAGCCACCGCTGGCGTGCGCCCTGTGGGTGGCAGAGGCGGACCGGACCTGCCGGGTGGCCGCCCCTTGAGGCTGAGCTGCAGGCACCCTGCTGGGGCCAGGAGGTGTCGGCCGCACCCTCTCACTCACCTTCGGCCCACCCCACCCTGCTCCCCCAGGCCTGGCTTTGCTTGCTTTTCTGGGGACTTGCTCGGCCCTCCTTGAAGAAGCGTCCTTAGGGCCCCCACCGGGCTCAGCTCCACAGGAGGAGCCAGGCCCAGGGCGAAGATGAGGAGGAGCAGGGCCGGTCCACCCTCTGGCCCTGCCGGTCAGAGGCAGCAGGCGATCACACCCAGGCCTCTTGGCTCCAGCCTGCCCACACCCGGAGCATCCAAGGGACAGGCCGCCCGACCCTGGTTAAAAAGCAACAAAACCATGACACAATCTCTGACAGCTTCACCCAGCACGGTCAACTCAAACAGATCCCCGCTCGCGCCCAAGTCCGAGCCCGGGCCAAGTCACCAACTCGCCCTCTGCGGTGGCTGGGGTGACCGGCTCTCCAGCCTCAAGCCTGCAGATGTCGAGTCCCCTCTGGCTGAGCCACCTCACGTTTCTCAAGTCCACGAAGGACGGAGAAATACATGTCCTCTGCCTGCCTCCCACTGCTGCCTGCCCTCTGCGCCCTGCCACATCTGACCTCACATGCCCCCACTTGGGCCCCCTGCCCAGATAGGGGCCAGTCCCATCCCCAGCTCATAGTGCACGGCAGGAGCAATCAGGCACGCAGACCCTCCCCACCCACCGGTGCCCGGGGCTGGGACAGTGTCTTCTCACCAAGGACGTGATGCCGCAAATACTCTGTCTTAAATACCAGAGGCTGGTGGTTGCTCAGAACTGTAACAAATACCCTCAGACTTAGTGACAATGCAGCACTCCCTGTGGGGGCCTCCCTGGTGGCGCAAGGGGTTGAGCGCTGCACTGTGAAGCATCCTCAGCCACTGCAGAGCAAGTTTGATCCCCAGCCAGGGAGGAGTCCCACATGGCGCAGCAGACTTCTCCCGTCTCCCCGCTGCCCCCTGCAGCAGTGGATTTCAGCAGATCTGCCTGTTCTGCTCCCCGCTCTGTCTCTGGGAGCCTAGGAATACCCACGGTTGCCCTAGGAGGCAGGAGGAAAAGAATCTGGAAAGGCAGAACTGGGGTCCACACTCCAGGGCTTCCAGAGGAATCTGACCTTGGGGAGCAAACGGGGCGAGTGTTCCCTCTGTTCCAGGAACACTGCCTCTGTGATCGCCTTTCCCCCTCACACCACCCTGGCGCCCGCCCCTGATTTCAGATAAAATAGCAGAAGCAGGGAGAGGTGAAGCAATCTCCCCAAGGACACACAGGCACTGGGGGGCCTTGAGTCCAGTCCCGCAGAATGAGGTCAGTGACCGGAGTCCTCCCGACGGCCGTCTGGGTCAGCTTGGGTCTTCACAGTCCCCACAGGCCGGTCAGATAGAGCTGGAAACCCAACGGTGAACGCTGCTAGACTTTCCCTTGAAAATCTGATCTCCACCAGGAAAGAGGCACGGAGCCGTGCAGGTGACATACTTAAAATTGTTCACGTAGCCTTCAACTGACGTGAGCATTTATCTCTGCCTGAGCACCTCTTATAATACTCCAGCTGGGGGCACGTTGCAGCACCAGACATCACCTTCATTCCCCACAGGCAGCTACGATGCCAGGCGGTCGGGTTCAAGGCCATAGTGCTTGTGTAACAGGCTGGTCCCCAGAAAAAGGGGGGTCCAGGATCCCTGGCCCACCCAAGTAGGATGGAGCTGAGCAGGGGTAAGAAGCTGGAAAGGAAGGAAGGAGGAAGCAGGATGGAGAGCAGCAAGGAGACCTGCAGGGGCACGGGGAGCAGACACGTGAAGAAGCCGCGCTGGCTTCTGGGTCCTGGACTGGCTGGAACAGACGCGGGTGGGAGACCCGTGGGGAGGTGACAACCGGGGTTTATCTTGGGGTTGATTTCGCTCGTTTCCTCCCACATTGTCTGACCCTTTTCTGTGGGTCTCCACAGAAAGGCGCTTGAGACTGAGGCAGCTCTTGGGCCTTGCTCTGGGCCAGTCCTGTCGGTGGACTTTACCCCCGAGGGGATGGGCCACTTGGGTGCTTGATTTAGTAACTCTATTCTTTGTCTCTTCTGTAGTGTTTACATTCCTGCCCATTAAAGGTCTTAAATGTTTGTCTTGGTGTGGCAGAGGACAGAACACACTTAGAGAGGCAGGTTTGGGGCGCCCCTCTCCCGCCCTGTAACACTCTGTTTGTAGACAGAGAAGCTGAGTTCAGTGGGTGCAGCCTGGGAGCAGACACAGGCCCTCGGGCATTTCCCCAAGTCCAGCAGGCCCGAGCAGTCCCAGGAGCCTAGCTTCTCCTCTGAAAATGGGCAGATGGGTCTAGCCAGGCGCCCGGAAATTCCTTCGTTAAAAACGCCAGTTACTGGGCACTCTGGCAAGTGCTCTGCGTAAGGCAGAGCGGAGCGGGGCTGGGGCGAGAGAAGCTGCCTGTTCCCCGGAGCAGGTCGGAGTCCGGGTCTTGTGGGCGATGGTGGCCCGTGATGGCCTCTGAAGACCAAGCCCTGCACGCAGGGGCCAAACCGAAGCCCCGCCTTTGAAATGGCCTGTGTGTCGTGCAGAGCTTTGCCCCCGAGGAAGCGGGCAGAGACGGGAGAATGAGGGGCCTGTGTCCCTGGCCACCTTGTGAGCCAGCGAGAAGCCATTTCCATTTTTCTTTCCTTTTTTTTAAAAAGATTTTATTTATTTATGCATACAAGAACTGGGGTACAGACCAGAATCTGGGGTGCGGGTGTGTGTGAGACGATTCACCAGACACAGTGTGGGGAGCAGAACAGGCAGATGGACTGAAACACACTGCCGAGGACAGCAGCGGGCGAGGCAGGAGAGGTCTGCTGCACCACGTGGGTCCCCTCCCTGGCCGGCAGCAGGGATCGAACTCGTGCTGCAGTGGCTGCGGTCTGCCTCATAGTGCGCTGCTTAACCCACTGCGCCACCAGGGAGGCCCCCAGCTCCATTTTTCAAGTCTTGCGTCTGTGCCTCCGCCTTGGGTGCGGTCCTGCCAAGGGGTGTCGGGAGACTGGAGCACTGTGGCTCAGGGTGGGGAGGAGGCTTCTTTCGCCCCTCCCCTGCCTCCACTGTGCAGTGGCCTTGGCATGGGGCACAGGTCTGCAGAAAGCTGCCAGGGCGAGGGGACAGGCCCAGCAGAACCATCCAGATTGAATGACCGGGGTAGGAGTGTTGGGGGGCTCGTCCTGAAGCGGTTACACAAGTAGGCTTATAGACTTCAACCCCCACTCCGGACCAGCAACATCCAAGATTTACAAACCCTACAAGGTGGGGCCTCCCTGGTGGCGCAGTGGGTTAAGCAGCGCACTATGAAGCAAACCGCAGCCACTGCAGCACGAGTTCGATCCCTGCCGCCGGCCAGGGGGTGACCCACAGGGCGCAGCAGACCTCTCCTGCCTTGCCTGCTGCCACCCTCAGAGTGTGTTTCAGTCGATCTGCCTGTTCTGCTCCCCACTCTGTCTCTGGTGAATCCTCTCACCCCCCACATCTCTGGCCTGTACCCCAGCTCTTGTGTGCATAAATAAATCTTTAAAAACAAAAACCAACAAAGCCTACAGGGTGGTCACCGAAGGGCAGCTTCCTGGGACCTGGGATCAGAGTCCAGCGGCCAGGCTGGGCATAAAACCAGACATGGGGGCCTCGGGGGCACTGGGTTTGGAGCCAGTCCTCAGCGTGCCGTTGGGTTCCAGCTCGGAAAAACTGGTAAGACATTTACAGATTTGCCTCCCTCTCTCCTCCTTGTGTTACTCATTACTTTAGTCGTCCCTCTTTTTAAAATAAAACCCTTTCTTAACCTTCGTTGCATGTGCCTGCAGTTGGGGCTTGTTATATAAGTACCTTTCAGGTGCCCGAGTAAAGACCCAGTCAGGCTGACCCAATTTATATCAGGGTTGCCCTGTAACAGGACAAAGTCGGGGTGCCGCCGCTGGTGGGGTGCAGGGAGGGTAGGGGCTGTGGTGGTAATGGAGTTTGGAGGCCACGGTGGGAGGCGCGTTAGGGGTTAGGCACCTGCCGCCTCTTGCACTGCCTCGTTGGCTGCAGCAAGGGCTCTCTGCACGGTGCTCCTGGCTGAGGGGCAGAGGCAGCACCGGCCACAGGGGCTTCACCCCAGGGCGGCCCCGATGGAGGATAAAGAATCGAGGAGACACCACAAGGCCAAGAGCATGCACCACACAAGGAGGTGGGGGCAGAAAGGGTCAGCATGAGCTGTTAACCAAGATCCTGGGGGTCGAGACCCAGGACAAGAAGTGCAACGCTCAGAGGGGATGGGACCGCTGTAGGGAGCGTCAGGAGCAGAGACCCCAAGGTGAAGATGTGGGGATTAGGGAATAAACCATCCACCCACGAGATGAGCCCCTCCCTGCCAAAAGATGACAAAACCTAAGGTTGCCCCCACAACAGGGCAGCTGTCCTCTGCCCACCTGTGATGTGCAGGTGCTTCTCCTCCTGCCTGCCCGTGACCTGCACCTGCCGGGCTTCTCTGCACTGACCCCTTCAGCGGAGGCCGCTTCCTCAAGGCCGCCGCCTGCAACCACCCAGACTTTTCTCAGCAAACCTGTCGCTCTCGGGGCAGCTCTTCCTGCCCGCTTGTGTCTGTGCAAGTGGCCTTTACTCTTCTGTCCCTTTCCCTAATAAACCAGCTCTTTAAAATAACCAACGTCTCTGCCTCGTGGAGAAACTCGCCTGGGAACTTGCTGCATGCCGCTGAACAGGGAGCTCAGGTCAAAGCTTTCCCAGAGTGGCCCCAAGAAGCCCGTTCTCCAAACCCACTGACTCCGGAACGACATCAGTCCCCCCGTCTCCGTCTCCGCGTGGCACGGGCTGGCAGCCACTGTGGGGTGGGGGAGTGTAGCGGCAGGAAACGGCAGCACTGGAGCAAGGTTCAGGATGGTTCTGGGCAGACGGGTCAGGGAAGGAGAGTCTTGGAGCCCTCGGTGGCTTTTCATACTTTATTTGGTAGAGGTGGCCAGGTACATGGCAGGCATGGATGCCGGGGGGCCAGGAGGCTGGCAGGCCTCCCAGCCCCCGGCGCATCTCACCCTCTCGGCTGCTTCTTCTATCTCTGCTGCTGCTGCTGCTGCTCCCCAGTACTGTCGGTCCTGTTGGTTGGTCGATCGGGCGGGCGGTCCTCGCAGTTCTGGCGTCCTCATGACGCCGCCCATTTAAGCCCGTGTCCAACTGCGCCCACTTGTGCATGCCCACCCTGGAGTGCTCGTAGCACCGCAGGTGTCCATCATCACAGTGGGGGGAGGGTGGAAAGACCTGATCAACCTTTACCCTACAGGGAGTCACCCTAAGGGCCAGGGTGGACTATACCGGATCCCTTGAGGACGTGAGATCCAGCAGAAGAGCTACTTGTGAACCACACCCCCCTCACAATGCCCCTGAGTTCTGTGCCGCTTGGAAGAAGACACAGCTCCAGCTTGTGGAAAGTGATGCCGTGATTTCAGGTTTTCAGGCCTCGTCTCCCAGCTGGGAATGGATCCCGGGCTGCAGGGGCAGCGCCAAGTCCCGGCCAAGAGACCACCGCGGGCTGGTGTCTCACGAAGCCGCAGCAGGAAGTCTGCAGACCGCAGGCAAGAAGAGGCAGATTTGCTTCGAGAAAGAAAAAGTGTATCGAGGAGAGAGGGAACAGAAAGAAAGTGGGACAGCTGGGCCAGTGGAACCAGGCCGGGGGGCAAGGAGCCGAAGTGGAGCCAAGACTCAGCGGATATGGACTGTCTTCCCCTGAATTATTCTAAAGACCCACAGGCCTTTGCGACTGGCCAGTTCTCAGCGGTCTCCCGCACTGTCCTCACGTCTGTGTGCCCAGGCCTGAGTCCCTGTGCCCCAGCCCTTTCCAGCACACTCTTCGTTACCACCTGTAGGCGTTTCCGCCCTCCCGCCACTGGTATGATGATGGACACCTGCGGTGCCGCGCGTGCCTGGGTGGGCGTGCGCAGGTGGGCGCACCTGAGTTTGGACATGGGCTTCTATGGGCGGCATCAGAACCAATGAGCAGCAGCAGCAGCGGAACAAGAGCAGCAGAACAAGAGAGAAGCAGCGGGGAGGGTGAGATGCGCCGGGGCGGGGGGCCTGCCAGCCTCTGCTTGCCAGGAGCTGCAGGAAAAGCGGGAAGAGCCGAAGGTGCCACAGGAGCGCAGGAGGTGGACAAGATCCAGGAGCTGCAGGACAAGACCTCGAGTGCAGGAGGAGACGCCCGCGAGGACCAGCCCACGACCCCGGAGGCGGCAGACTAAAGGAGGACCAGCGCCAGCAGCAAGACCAATAGCTGGGGAGAACAGAGGCCAGCAGAGCAGCCGAGAGGGTGAGATGCGCCGGGGCTGGGAGGCCGACCAGCCTCCTGCCCCCACCGGCACCCCGCCTGCCATGTACCGGCCACCTCTGACAATAAAAAGCGTAAAAGCCACCGAGGGCTCCAGGACTCCTTCCTTTACCCCCGCCTGCTAGAACCATCCCGAACCTGCCCTGTGCCCCTTCCTGCCGCTACACCATCCTTGGCCAGGACGGTCCTTTGCTCCTAGTCCGGAGGGTTTGAGTCATCCCTTTGGCGTGTACTGTCCTCAGCTCTGTGCCTTCCCTACCCCTCTCCTTGTCCTTATCTCTGAAGCTTCTTTAACTCCCCCGAGGTCCCCACCTGTGCCGTCCCTGAAGCCACCTAGTTACCCCTCCCCTTGCCCTACGTGACCTAGGACTCAAAAGGGCCACTGTGCTGTGTTCAGGCGCCTGGCGTGTTCCCGTCCCGCTGCTGTGGGCTTCGCCCTGGCTCCTCACCCGCAGTCAGGCTATCCGGGCAACCGCTGCCGAAATTCCACTCATAAAACAACAAAGGTGGCCTGCTTTGTCACGCGGCCAGGGCTGTCACGGTTCCAGGGAAACCCTGAAGGCTCGCTCGAGGGCCCCGCGGGCACCCCTCCAGCCCTGGCCCTCCAAGACCCCACGGGACTGAGAAGGGGGGTGGACGCTGCCTTCTGGTTCGTTCTGTGGACCAGGGAGAGGACAGCGTGACTTCCTGTTTACAAGTACAGAGCAGTTTCTCGGAGAGGATGCAACCACAGAACCCCACAGACGCCCCAGTCGTCATCCTTCAGGCAGTTACGGGAGCGGCGACTGCTTCTTGGGGAAGGACAAGGGCTGCCCCTTAGCTTCTAGGGCCTCCGTCAACCTGAACTCAAGCAACCTGCGTGCCGGTGGCGGGAAGGCAGAAGCCAGCGGTGAGGACCTCAGGGATGCCTGTTCTGAGCAGGTCGTCTGTCTGTCTCTCTCTGTTAACTTGGCCCAGGCATTGCTTCCTCCAGGAAGCCCTCCAAGATCCCTTTCATGGGCCGGGGTCGTAGCACTCGATCACTATCCCTAACACAGCACCACACTGCTTTCGAATTCATTGCTCTGAGAACTATTAGAAAACAAAATTATTCTAACTACATGTAAAGATCTACTGGCTTTACTAAACTTGCACGCCAGGCAGTCTCCCAGAAAGCCTGCTGCAAAAGGTTGTATGCCAAGTGGAAGGTTTCCATGGAGAGAAAGGGGGGGGGGGGCAGAAAAGGGAGGACCTCAGGGGAAGCCCCTGCCCGAGGGAGGAAGGGAGGGGATCTTATTAAGCAGATGACTTCTTCAGCGCCCAGAGGGAATTTCAGACTGATTGGTTTGAAATTTCACTTTTGAAATCTAAGTGTCCCCCCAGAAGATTGGATTAGGAATCTAATACTCCTAATGGAATTCTGTGGAATTCCATTTGATCATAAAGAAAGATGAAATGTTGCCTTACAGCAATGTGGAAGGAGCTTGAGGAAAAGGTGTGCAGTAAAGCAAGTCGGAATGACAAAGACAAAAAAAAATTTAATCATTTAGAAATATATAAAAAGAAAAAAAGAATGCTAAAGACAAATAGTGGATGTTGACATTGCAGGTGACTTGACAGAACAAAATGCTTAGAAACACTGCTGGGCACCTGTAAATGAAATAAGGTTTCTGAGGCTAAGAAGGGGGGGGGGGGAAGAAAAGTACAGAAGGGTATGTAGGGTTAGAACAATCAGGTCTTTCCTCCCTCCCACCTCTGTGATGATGGACACCTGCGGTGCTGCGCGCATTCCAGGGTGGGCGTGTGCAAGTGGGCGCACCTGAGTTGGGACACGGACTTAAATGGGCGGCGTCATGAGGACGCCAGAACCGACAGTACTGACCAATGAGCAGCAGCAGCAAAGCAGCCAAGAGGGTGAGTTGCGCCGGGGGCCGGGAGGCCTGCCAGCCTCCCGGCCACCCGGCACCCCTGCCTGCCATGTACCTGGCCACCTCTACTAATAAAAGCATGAAAAGCCACCGAGGGCTCCAAGACTCCCCTTCCTTGACCCGTCTGCCCAGAACCATCCTGAACCTGCCCGGTGCCGCCTTCCTGCTGCTACAGGGTAGAAGGGATTACAGTAGAAAAACTTTTTTTTCCCCATTTTTGGGAGAGGCTGAAAGTGCAGTTAGGTTAGGTCTTAGTCTCTGATGGGGCTTGGCATGAACTGTTCAAATCGGGGCCTGTTTCTTTCCTTCCCTTTTTTAACGGATCAGTCCCTCACTGGTCCATGAGCAGCTTGGGGACAGGGAACGTGGTTCCTTTTTACAGCATCACTATTGTGCTGAACAGGCTGTCGGGAGAATGAACCTCCCACCATGCCATCCTCCTTCCTGGCCTGGGACACCATCCATTTGTCTACCCTCAGGATTTGTTCCATCCACCCCTGCCTCTCTTTAACCTTCTCCTTAAGTGTGGCACTTCTCTCTGCTCTCCTTGGCTTCTCGGGCTGTCCTGTTCACGCTGTAGTTTTAGTCACTATATCTGGACTGATGACCCATCCCCTCTTCTGCCAATGATGAATCACCTGTCATGTGTCAAGCTCAACTCCTTAGGGAGTGACACTCAGGCATTAGGAGCAGGTAGCAGTACAGAAGATACCGAAGCAAAATACAAGCACTTTCCAGAAACTGAGAAATACTAGAAGCAGTAGACAGGTGTGTAACAGGGTGGTCCCCAGGAAAAGGGGAAGCTCCAGGATCCTTGCCCCACCTAAGTAGGGTATTGCTGAGCAGGGATGAAAAGAATCTAGAGAGGAGACTAAAGAAGGAAGGAAGGAGGAAGGAAGCAGGATGGAGAGCAGCAAGGAAACTTGGAGGAGGCACATGGAGCAGAGGGACAAGGGAAGAAACTGCTCTTGCTTTTTGGTCCTGCACTGATTGGAACAGATGTGGGTGAGAGACCTGTGGGGAGGGTAACAACGGCAGCTTTTTTTTTTTTTAAAGATTTATTTATGCATACAAGCACTGGGGTACAGGCCAGAGGTGTAGGGGGTGAGAGGATTCACCACAGTGAGTGGGGAGCAGAACAGGCAGGTCAACGGAAGTACACTGCTGAGAGGAGCAGCGGGCACAGCAGGAGAGGTCTGCCGCACCAGTGGGTCCCCTCCCTGGCCGCAGCAGGGATTGAACTCATGCTGTAGTGGCTGCAGTTCACTTTATAGTGTGTTGCTTAACCCACTGCGCCACCAGGGAGGCCCACAACGGCAGCTTTTATCTTGATTTTGATTTTGCTCTTTTCCTCCCGGAGTTCTCTGACCCTTTTTTTTGGGTCTCCACTGAAAGGTACTTTAGACCTGTGGCAGGGTTTTGGGCCTTGCTTTGGGCCCATCCTATTTGGTTGGACTTTCACCCATGAGGGGATGGGTAACTTCTGATGCTTGATTTAGTAACTATATTGTTTGCCTTTTCTGTATTCTTTACTAATTGTATTAAAGTGCCTGTCCATGAAAGCTCTTATAAGTTTGTCTTGGTGTGACGGATGGCAGAACACATGCAGAGCGGGCAGGTTTGGGGGTTCTGATGTGCCCCTCTCCCCGCCCTGTAATACATGTACTCTCTGCCTAAAGGGACCTCTGGGCTTCTCTGCAGCCAGCCCTGTGTGACAGGGTAACCTTTGGGGAAACAGGGTGAGACCTCACATGCACACCTCTGAACTTGGAACAAGACCCCAAAACAGACATGTACACAGAGTGAAATTAAAAATAAAAAAGTTCATTTAGAAGATGAGTGAGAAGAGGGAGAACAGGGAAGAGGAAGGATTAATTGACCAACACATCCTACTGGCTATGCATGAACTGAGATACCACAGTGCAAACTGAAACCAGAAAAGCAAAGGAAGATATAACTAAATGCAAAGATCTACTGGCTTTATAAAATTCTTTGTGACAGGCAGCCTCCTGTCCAGCAAGCACAATGGCTTTTAGCCCAGTGTGGCTGCTTAACTCGGTTGCTAATTCCCAGCAGCCCCCATTCAGGAAGTCAGGTCCTTGGCATGCTGGGAGTTGTAGTCCTCCACACCTGAGCTCTCATAGGTGTGGAGATGGGGGTGGAATCTATTACATCATTTACTGGCAAGCGGTCTATGTCCTCATGCCGGGCTAGATTAGTCATCCAACCCTCCACAGGCTGCTCCTAGCCTATGTCCCACCTCACCTTCTGCACTTTCCTAGGAAGTCAGCCATTTCCCAAGGTCTCAAAAATCTGTTGTGGTTTAAACTAACTAACTGACTGGCTGACTGCTGATTTGCAAACTGACCCCCCCTTACATAAAGGGCAAGGAGAGATGGAAGAGGTAGACCATTTCAGATTGTTAGGTGGCAATTTTAATGAGCAAGGAAACTTATTTAATGGGCTTGTCCTGAGCCGCTGCAGAATGAAATCTTAAACGTTTATAAGAGGCCTTCAGTCTCCAATATCCAGATGTCTCAGCAACACATTATTATCTCAAGGCTCTGTCCTTGGAGCAGTTTCTAGTGCTGGGAAGGCAAGTGGATGTGAGTGCCAAGGACAGGGAGGAGGTGAGGAGTCTTCCACTGATGGGTCGAGCTCATGATCATGGTCTTACATTCTCTCAATAATTTCCTCCGATGATGATAGATGATACATGGATTGACTGATTAAGAGATTTCTGGGTCCCACCCGGAATTCTTACTGAATTAGACCTCATAGGTACCAGGGGTCCAGGAATCTGTTTTGTTTTAAAGAGCCCAGGAGAGTTCTGTGGTGAGCCAAGTCCAGGCATGTACTTCTCTCGGCCTTTCACTGGGACTTAACAACTACCCGCATTAGACTAGTTTGGAGATTTTCTAAAACTAGCAATAAAATGGGGCCTCCCTGGTGGCGCAGTGGATTAAGCACTGCACTATGAAGCAAAACCGCAGCCACTGCAGCACAAGTTCGATCCCTGCTGCTGGCCAGGGAGGGGACCCACATGGC
>JAGFMF010011432.1:2135575-2220723 GCA_019455555.1 Galemys pyrenaicus
CTGCCTGGCCCGCTGCTCCCCTCAGCAGTGTACTTCAGTTGATCTGCCTGTTCTGCTCCCTGCTCTCTGTGGTGAATCCTCTCACCCTCCCCCACACCTCTGGCCTGTACCCCAGTGCTTGTATGCATAAATAAATAAAATCTTAAAAAAAAAATAAAACTAGCAATAAAATGCAGGGAATCTCATTCTCCAGAAATGGATTAAGTCGTATTCTCAAGTCTCTAAGACCTCTGCTGGTGATTCTAAAACCTCTGAGATGGTGGTTAATGTGCATAAAACCATGGGAGGGGTTAAAGAATCTGTTTCCTATAGACACCCTGTTTTAAGGAGATTCTGTATAGAAGCCCACACTGAGAATTTTTTTTTTCTAACCACATTAGATTTGACACCTAGGCTTTTGTCTCGGCTGTTATGTCTGTCTAGGGTGGAATAGCCCTCCCAATATTGTCCTGCTGTGAAGTAGACCCGAGGTAGAGCTTGCATTGAGAGTTGTCTTGTATCCTAGTTTACCCTGAACTAGACAATTCTTACGCCTAAACTGTTCAAAAACCATACTTCTTTCATAGCAGTTCATTTGTAGTTCTCAATCAGTTGTTCTGTTCAGCTCTCCACCTGGTGGTATTGACGTGGGTGTCTCCTGAAGTTGGGTGGAGCCCCTGCTCTCTGTTCTAGACCCAGGAGGTTCCAGGGGTCAGCTAGGACTGGGGGAACTTGGTTGCTACAGTGTGTCCAGCCTTAGAGCAGGATCTTGACTTTTCTGAGGAACATAAAGACCCAAGTCTTACAGGTGCAGAGAAGGAGATAAATTCAGGCAGGAAGTGCTGGAGTCACAGGTGACCACACATGAGAAGAATGCTGGAAGTCAACCTGAGGGGAGAGCTTGAACTAAGAGGTGTCTTCTATCCTAGTGCACCTTGAACTAGACAATTTCTGTGCCTGTATATGTGTTATACATACTTATTATAGAGATGATAAGTAAATAACCAGCTCAGAGTCCATCACGCCCTTTTATGAGGAAATTCAGTCCAGAGCAGGAAAGGACCTGCCCAAGGTCACACAGCTCTCTTTCCTGCATAAAACTGTAAGGTACAAAAAGTTCTTGGACTTGGATGTCCAATAGAAGGTGAGCTCTGTGACCTGACGGCAGGGGTTATTATTTTCACATGTCCCTGGCATGGCGCCAGGCTCACAGTGGGTGCTCAAGAGGAGTTTAAATGAATGCACAACCTGGAGAATTGGGACTTGAAGTCTTATCCTACTGCTAAAATAACTGTGTCGGTTTGACCCACGTTGGAATTTAGGACAAGGAAGCTGGAGAGATAAACCTAACAGACACAACGGTCAGAGCAGAGAATGGACTGGTATTATCTTTCCACCTTCAATGAGTAATTTCTAATTAACAAGCTATCCTCATAACCCTTGATTTTCCCAATCGTCTGGAAGCAGGTTATTATTTTTTTTTGCACGCCCTGGTGTACTGTTTGTTTTATTTATCTGCTGTATGTTTTATTTATCTCCCTGCAAGGGAGAAACTTTGCTTTGTATCGGTAACTCCCAAGAGTTGGCTGACACAGAGCCCAGTGTATGAAGCTTTCCGTTCAACCAAGCTTCCTAGACCTTCTAGGTCCAGAGTGACCTCGATTTGCAGATTCGGAAACTGAGGCTCAGAGAGGTACCGCTGCTCGCCCAAGGTCACACCGAGATGGACTCCCGCCCACCGCCACCCGCCCCCGCAGCGGCTGACGGACACAATCACGTAAATCCGTGCGGCACCAGCGTCATCGCCCATCTCCTTCCTCCTGCCCTACTCAGACGCTTTCCCTGCGACCTGCGCTCCACGCACCCGCGTCTGTGCGTCTCGCCGGGACCCCGGAGTCCTCAGGAGATCTTGTTGTGCATGCGGCTCCGGGAGACACGTGCTACTCAGGTGAATGAATCGCATGTCCCCACCCCCGGCGACAGCCAATCACAGCGCGTCGGAGCCCGGCCAGTTCGGCCTATTGCAGGCCGCGGCCCGGGCTCGGCAGCCCACGTGGGGCTCTGTGGACCTGGGAGTAGGCGGCTGGGCGCTAGAGGCGGGCTCTCCCAGACTGGCCACCAATCCAGGGGCCCGCCGGGGACGCGGGGGGCGGGGCCGACGTGGGGCGCCAAGGCTTAAACGTGACGGGCGGGCGGGCGTAGGGCGGAGTCCCGAGCGGGGGCGCGGTGAGTGACGGGCGACGCCGTTCAATAGCAGGAGGGGTTGGGCTGCCTGAGCCAATAGGAAGTCCGTGAGGCGGGGCCCAGGCCTCAGCAAGTTCGGTTGCGCGGAGACCGCAGCTGTTCCCTGTCAGTGGAGGCAGCGGCGGTAGAGGCGGTGGCGACGACTCGCGGCGGCTGAGAGGAGGTGAGTGCCGGCGGCGCTGCGCACCTTCCTCCCCTCGCGGCGGGTCGGAGCGGGTGGGCGTGCGCCGGCGCCGCCGCGGGGGCGCTTATGTAAGGGTCGCGCGCGCCCAGGCGGCGCGGGCTCCACGAGTGACGGCTGGAGGCGACGGCGGCGGGAGTGCGCGACGCGGCACGACGCGACGTGCGCCGCCCCTCCCTTCCCCCTCCCCGGGCGCGGCCGGCGCCGGCCCGCCCCCTCGCCCCCTCGGCCGGACCCCGGCCCCGCCCCCGGCCCCCGGCCCCGCCCCCAGCCCCCGGCCCCCGAGGCGCGCCCCCGCGCTGGCCTGGCCGGCTCCGCGACCCTGCGGCGGTCCTGCCCTCCGGCCCATTCTGCAGACGGAGAAACTGACGCGCGGAGCCCGCGCGGAGCCCGCGAGTCGCGCGCGGCCCTGGCGCTCGACCCCAGTGGGCCCGGACCTGGAGCCCCGGGTCTCTCCATCCTACGGGATGTGGCCCTGAGGAAGCCGCGGCGTGGAAGGCGGGGGTTTTCCGTAACCCGAGAGCGGGCGCCCCACCTCCCGGGGGCTGCGCGTCACTCTGGGGGAGACTCGGTGCCGCTCGGCTTCAGACGAGGAAGTTGGAGGCGCCGGGAGCAGTGATTCGCCCAGACTGCTCGTGCGGAGGAGGTGGGGCCCGGGCAGCCCGTTATTTCTAAGGCTTTCGGCAACTTACGAAGTGTACTTGGCTGGGGCGGTCCGGGAAGTGGCCTCCGGGCGCGAGGCGGCAGTCCTGGCTCTAGGACCTGCCGTTCAGGTTCCTCCGAGTGCAACTTGCCTTGTGTACTTACTGCGAGTTGTTTCACCTCCGAGTTGTTTCACCTCCGGGGAGCTCTTTCCTCGCTTGTGAATGCCGGGCTCACACCAGGTCCCTAGGCCCGGCAGCTTTGAAATTCTTTATATTCTGCATCTCTGATGCTTTCCTGAGGCCAGAGCCCAACCCCGTTCTGCAGCTGAGAAAACGGAGGCTCAGAGAGATGCTGATAATGACGGGGTCACAACTAGAACCTCCAGTTTTTACCACGTGCCATTCCCGCAGCCCCGGCTTCCCCAAGTCACCTTTCCCCTGTATGTGATGCAAATATTGGTGCTGGGGGCGGATATGCTGGGCATTTCTTTTCACTCCTGTTAGCTTACTTTTCGTTCTTAGCTCATGAACTCTTGCACACCTCCGTTGTTCTGTGCCCCAGGTTAGGGGCTGCCAGAAGACCCAGGAGATGAGATTGTCTCTGCCCAAACAAGTTGCTTGGGGGAGAAAAAAATAAAACCTAAGTTGCAAGTCAGCTTAGGATGTCTCTAGAAGCCTGAGTCTTGCAGGTGACGTGTGGCCCCAGGAGAGGATGAGGAAGTTCAGTAGAGGCCCGCAAATCAGGGCAACCCACACGCTGAGGCTGGGGAGAGGAGTAAGGAACTGGGGGGAATGGTCTAGGGGAGGCTTCGTGGAGGAGGTGAGAGGCCTGAGCCTCTTGATTCTGGCGCAGAAGCCATGACTGGATTTTAGCTGCCCAGGTTTCATTTTGGAAGACAGGTGAGTTTTAAGCAACTAGAAACTGCAAGAGGAAGGCGGAGGACGGTGGAAGGAGAGTGTAGAGAAAGTACCTTTCTCCAGCTGGGCACTGTGAAGAGGGCGCTGCAGAAGGCGAAACAAGGCGAGGGCACTCTGTTCAGGTGCAGAGAGGTTGCTGTTGCGCCTAAGTCACCTGCTTGGGCTCTGAGGGCCCAGCAGCAGGCCGGGACCGCGGGCTGTGCCTGTACCCGTGCTGGCAAGCAAACCTGACAGCAGGCGGCCCGTTTCTTAGCGGTTGCCCTGCTCTGGCCCGTACGAAGGGGCTTTGCTGTTGTTGCTCAAGATCTACTTGCTGAACTGTATTAAGCTGCCACCCAAGTTTCCACAGTTTGCCCAAGTCCTCACCTGCCTGTCTCCCCATTGTTTGCTACTGAAGCCTGCTCCAGCTTGAATAACCCCAGCCCCTGGAGTTCTCACCTCCAGGACACCCTGAGGGAGTTTTGCCCTGGCGGCTGTTGACCTTGGTAGATCGGGGATACCCAACCTAGGTGGCTGCCCTTTGTCTGTCCTTGCTGTTTCCTTGTCCCACATTCAGAACCCCTGCACTCCAGGTGCTGGGCCGGCTCCCCCGTCACCGCGCACTGAGGCTCAGGGACCTCGCAGGGCGGGCCCTTGCGCCCAGGTTCATTCCAGGTCCCCTACCCTGTGCCCTTGTGTCCCAATCTCTGCTCCTCTGCCCGGTGTCGGCATGTGGTCTGCCCTGCTTTGTGGGTTTCCGCTGAACTTCCTCTTCCTCATGTGCAGAGCCATACCTCAAGTACCCGTGGGTGTGTGCCAGATGTTTCGATGAATTAGTAGAAAGTGGCTCCAAGAGGAGTGAGGAGGGAAGGGTGGAGGTTGGGGAGCCCAGAAAGGAGTCATGTGAGGGGGTGCAGTGATATATCAGCGCCACTGGCAGGAAACCTGGGTAGGCCCCAACTGTCTGGACCTCTCTTCTGCAGACTCGGGTGTCTTCACCAAGGAAACTTCCCCGGAGGTCTAGTGGGGGCCTCCTCTTTAGCTGCCTCCACATAGCATCTTACCCTCTTCTGAGCAGGCCTCTGCTCCCCACATCCAGTGGCTGTTTGGGGTTAGTGCCTCATCTGGAGACTTCCTTCTCAGAAAGGAGCCTCTTGCCTGCTCGCTCTGACCCTTCCGACGGGCTGCCACCCTTTCACCTCTGCTTTGCTGCCTCCAGCTTCAGCTGTGGGTACTTGGCTGAGCTTTGCCGAAGTAACAGGCCCTGCGAGCGGAGGCTGGGGCAATGCCAAAAGCAGAAACCAGTTCCTCCTATTACCGAGCAGAGAGCAGTGGCCCCACAGCTTCCGTCTTCTCACGTGAGACTCCCCTCTCTAGTCCACAAACTCGATTTTTTGTGCTCCTGGTGACCCCTCTTGTTCCGCATGGAACAGGTGTTTCTGCAGGGCTTCTCCTGTGTCTTGTCCTGTTCAAACTGAGACTGAAGTGCTCCCGCCCGAGCCGTGCTGGGTCTGTCCCGGTGGATCGCCCGCTAACAACTCGTTGTTAACAGCAAGGCCGGCCCTTACTGCGCTCTGCCTGTGGCGTGGCAGACCTGCCCCTCGCACGTATCGTGGGGCCTGCAGCAGAGGTCCTGTGACTCCTCACACCTGGGAACGCCAGCCGCGGGGCTCGGGGTCCCTGCGTGGGGCCTCTCCCACATGGCCCACCCGGCGCTGTTAGCGAGGCCTCACAACTTGCAAAAAGCAAGTTTGGCACTTCGGCGACAGAGCCTGTGCTTCTGGCCCGGTGCCTTATGCCAAGGGTGTGCTTAATAAATATTTTATTGACTTCAATGCCCAGCCATTCATTTTCAGTCTTGACGTAATCTACCGAGGCAGTTGGTTTTCTTGCCACCTGGATCCAGTCCATTTGATGGGCCGAATCTGCTGCTTTATTGACCAGTGGCCGCACCTGACCTACAGGCGCGGCCTTGTGGAAACAAGCCGCTGCGAACGCGCAGTCCCCGCCCGCTGTGGACCCCTGGCCTGCACACGCGGGGCTGGGAGAGTCTCTGCAGGAAGGAGTTAGGGACACGGAGACTCGTCAGCCCTCAGGGCCCATGGGACAGGTCTCCATTCGTGTCGCCTTACGTAGTGAGCTGGGAACTCGGAGAGTCCGAGGGGTAGCTGAGCAGAGAACGTGGGGCGGGACGGAAGTGGGCAGGAAACACTTCGGACAAAACAACAGAAGTTGCTTGACCTTCTTCTGGTGTCCTGGTAGGTGCCAGAAAAGGGCAGTACTTAAATGCTCTGTTGAAGCCTGTGGGCTAATCTGAGTGCCCTCCCTGCCAGCCACTTGTGTGAGCCCGTGCCAGTGCGTGTGGGAGCCACCTCCTCGGGCACTCCTGGAAGCCAAGGCGGCGGCTGGGGAGCAGCGGCAGCGCTGCTGGGGTGGCATCCGGGCTCTCAGCCTTACCCTCTCTTGGGGCCCCACACCCCCACCTCCCCAGAGAAGCAAAGTCACAGTCCTTTGAGTCCTCGCCACCCTAGGTTCTCTGGCGCGTGCCTGGAGCGTGAGCGTGACACTTCTCTCTTCTCTGACTTCAGGTCACGGCTGCCTTCTGAGAGCTGACTGGAGCGCCAGGGTACGTCTGCCTGAATCGCCCGGGCGCGCACGGGTCTCCTTCGGCAACTGCAGTGGTGCCGTCCCACGCATCTCCCACTGGACTTGGTAGGAGAAAGGCCACGGTCGGGGCTCTGGAACACATCAGCTATCCTCACCTCCTCTTGGTTTTCACAGGAAAGTGGCATCTGGCTTCCTGCTGGCCCCAGCTTGTGGCTGGCCAGCCTCAGCAGGAGGCCCTGCTTTCTGGAAGGGTGTGGCACGGGATGCTGGTCAGGGGCAGTGGCAAGCCTCCTCAGGAGCTCAGGGAGCCTCTCTGAGAAGGCCCCCGTGTGGGCGCGGAGCACGGGCACTGGGTGCTGAGGGACGCGAGGAGGCGGCTCTGTCGGTGGTGGTGGTAACGCTTGACACAGCCCCCAGGGAATTCCACTGCCTTTGCGCGTCAGCGGGGTGGTTGTGGTGGTGGAGCTGTCCCTTCTCCTGCCCACAGGGGCTCAGCAGCAGCTGCCTGTGTGACCTCCCGCTGTCAGGCGCCCCTCACACAGATGGCCCCGACTGCCTCAGTGTGCTCAGCCTCAGTTCCAAGGCCCTCTGGACCGGGGCACATGGGGTCCAGGCCTGGTCCCTGCTGCCAGTCCTTGGTGCTCTGAGCCAGGCACAATCCCGGCTCCTTGTCTGGGGTTCCCCCGCAGTGCAGACCTGGTGTTGTTTTCCTTCCTCCTGATGCAGGCCGGCTGCCACCCCATTTCACAGAAGGTACCCCGGGACTTTTTGACTGAAGGACAACTTCCCCAGAGCCCATGTGCGGGGTTCAGAGTGGGGATTTCTTTGTACAGGATTTTTCTTGGGTCTCCACCCACTGTGCAGGAATTTTCCTCAGGTGACCTTCATGACCCAGGGATTCTCTGAGGTTTTCTGAGTTCTCTCATCCTAGGTCTGGAGCCGGCTGGGTCTTCGCCCACTGTATGCTTGAGATAAATTAGAAATTGGAGCAGTGGAAGCTGGAGGGGACAGGGTGGAAGTCGCTCCGGCCTTTGCTGGATCCAAGTCTCCTCTGCCTGTTCTCTGCCTCCTCTTCATGGTGCTGGGGGTGAATGTCATTTCTCTTGTCTGCATTCCTGCGAGGAGAGGTGGGGGAGTCGGGTGAAGGCCCTCACACCACGGGCATTACAGGGCTGAGAAACTGAGAGGGTTGATTATCAGAATCCAAGATCCTGATTTTTTTTAAAAAGAATATCATAGTTTATTGCATGCCTTCTCCAAACCCATCAGTCGGAGGGAACAGTGTGAGCAAGAAAGGCCTCCTTCTCCCAGGCCCTCGAGTTTGTTAAAGGTTGTTTGGCTCTTTAGTCCGTCAGTCCCTGCTGATTCCCCAGAGTGTGCTCCACGGTAACGAAGAGGTTGCTGTCCTGGCCTCCTCCGCTGTCTCCTTGGTGATCCTGGAGGGAGGTGCCTGTGGACTTTTTCTTTTAGGCCTGAGACCAAAAAAAGCCTAAGGCAGACCAGAAGGCATAACCTCTGGTCACACCCTCCCCCCACGCTGTCCCTTACCTCCTTAGCTTGATCTGCCCCAGAGGAGGGGAGGGGGTTTGGATTTCTAAAATCTAAGGACATTTCCGCCAGCTGTGTGTGGGATGGGCCAGAATGTGGCAGCTCCTCCTGACATGCACTCCTGGCTGAGGCCTTCAGGAAAGCTTGGAGATCTGGCTCTGCTGAGTCATGCTTACGTGTGTCACCTTTCACGTGTCTGCCACCCGTCAGCCCGGGGCCTGCAAAGGCTGCAGTCACCGCCGCTGATCTCTTACATTTGTCCATGACCGTCTGCTTCCGAGTGCGCTTATGAACGAATGCTCTGGTTCGTAGTCCTGTGAGATCATGTAGTGTGAAGTCTGTTAGGGTTAAACCATTAGCAGTAACTCTGGGAAAGATTCCGCCATGGATGAGGAAACTGAGGTTCAGAGAAACAAAGTGACTTGGTGAGTGGCGTGTCTGGGTAAGGATTTTGGTGCTATATGCCTGCTCCTAGGTGCTTGTGTAATGCAGGGGTTATTTAGAAGTTACTTTGGTTGAAAAAAAAAGTTTTTCAATTTGTTAAAGTTACAAACCCCAATATCTAGCTTTTACATAGGCTATAAATTTTCTGCTATGCTCATAATTTCAGGGGGAAAAAAGTTGACTCTTAAAACTTTAATGATCACTTTGAAGGGATTTTTGATTAATACTTGATCTTATATGAAAAATCAAACTTATGTGAAACATTTTTTGATGATTTTTAAAAAAATTTATGTATATGAGAACTGGGGTACAGGTCAGAGGTGTGGGGGGTTAGAGTGAGGAGAAGAACAGGCAGATCTACTGAAACACACTGTTGAGGGGAGCAGTGGGAGAGACAGGAGAGATCTGCTGCGCCATGCGGGTCATCTCCCTGGCTGGGGATCGAACTCAGGCCATAGTGGTTATAGTGCTGAGACTTAACCCCTAGGCCACCAGGCAGGCCCTATGTGAAAATTTTAAATTGTATTTAAAGTTATATTTAACTTCTTTTATTTTAATGCTTCTAATAGATTAACAAACATTCCTATGCTTAAAAATTCCTGTAAATCTAATAAGTTAAACTTTTTTTTTTTTGCTTTCCTATGGTCCTTTATTTTAATTTTTTTTAATAAAATTTTTAAAGATTTATTTATTTATGCATACAAGCACTGGAGTACAGGCCAGAGGTGTGGAAGGGGGGGTGAGAGAATCCACCAGATAGAGTGGGGAACAGCACAGGCAGATCAACTGAAATACACCGCTGAGGGGAGCAGCAGGCGAGGCAGGAGAGGCCCGCTCCGCCATGTGGGTCCCCTCCCCGGCCGGCAGCAGGGATCGAACTCGTGCTGCAGTGGCTGCGGTCTGCTCCATAGTGCGGTGCTAAACCTACTGCGCCACCAGGGAGGGTCCAGCCCTTTATTTTTAAAAGCAGCTTAATGAAGTATTTTTGACATGTAATTTTACATGGTTTATGAGGTTTGGCCTAGTATACACCTGTGAAGCTATAACTACAATGAAGGTGGTGAACTCGGTCATCACTTCTGAAAGTGTCCTCATCCCCCGTCTTTTATCTCCCCCGCCCCACAATAACGACGGACTTGTGGTCTGCTCTGGTTTTCGTCTTCTGGAGCTTTACCCAGGCGGGGTCACGCAGTATGTAGTCTTCCTGTGGCCTTGCTCACTCAGCATGCGCGTTTTGAGACGGGTCCTTGTTTCACGCCTGGATTGGCTCTCTCATGGCTAAGTAGTGTCCACCACGTGGCCGTGCACAGCCGTCTAGCCACCTGCTGAGTAGTGTCCACCACGTGGCCGTGCACAGCCGTCTAGCCACCTGCTGAGTAGTGCCCACCACGTGACCGTGCACAGCCGTCTAGCCACCTGCTGAGTAGTGTCCACCACGTGGCCGTGCACAGTCGTCTAGCCACCTGCTGAGTAGTGCCCACCACGTGGCCGTGCACAGTCGTCTAGCCACCTGCTGAGTAGTGTCCACCACGTGGCCGTGCACAGCCATCTAGCCACCTGCTGAGTAGTGTCCACCACGTGGCCGTGCACAGTCTAGCCACCTGCTGAGTAGTGTCCACCACGTGGCCGTGCACAGTCGTCTAGCCACCTGCTGAGTAGTGCCCACCACGTGGCCGTGCACAGTCTAGCCACCTGCTGAGTAGTGTCCACCACGTGGCCGTGCACAGTCTAACCACCTGCTGAGTAGTGTCCACCACGTGGCCGTGCACAGTCGTCTAGCCACCTGTTGCGGGTCTTTTCCGGTCTCCTAAGTGAGACTGCTGTCTGAGCTTAGCGCACAGATCTCTGTGCAGACACGGACCCTCGGGCAGGGGTCTGTGAGCGGCGTGGCTACACGGATCCTGCGGCCGGTTGTTTGCGTGAGACTGCCCGAGTGGTGTGCCTTTCCAGCCCTCCAGCGGCAGCACAGGAGTGTGCAGCCTCTCACCCGGATGGGTCAGTCTTTTTGACTGTAGCTGTCCTAGCCGTGTTTCCATGTATCTCTTTGTGATTGCAACCGAATTTCCTGCTGACTAATGACGCTGAGCATCTTTTCATGTGCTGATTTGTCAGCTGCCAATACTGATTTTAAGTGTAGGAAAATTCTCAAAATTGCAAGTCTTCACCGGTTACTCAGCTGCGTGTTTTAATTGGAACCTTGAGTTTGGCTTGTTCTGAACACACCAAATCCCCTGAATGTTAAAGTACAGAAAGCAATATACATACACACACACATTTCTTTCCCCAAGTTATAAATAATTCGGTTTTTATATTCTTAGGCATATCTATATGTGACACTGTATCTTCCAGGGATTAAAGAGCTCATCTATTAAGGAAATCATCTCCCACTATATTTTCCTACGTATGCATCTCCCACTGAATTACTTTCCTAAGCAACTTTTGAAGCTTGGTGATGTTTCTTTATAATTCAGCAGGCTTCTGCGTGAAGCTAGTTCTTGGGCTTTGACAGCAGCTGCTCGGCTGGGCCCTGCGCCCTGCCGTTTGCCTGTAAATGGAGGTGGTCTCACAGCCCCCGTACCTTAGATGAAGCGTCACGTTGTTCACCCTGCTCTTCTCATGGAACTCGGCCCCTCTCTACCCCCACGGCCTCGCTGTGTGACTGGATACAAGTGACCTGCTTAAGGCTACATTTCTTACTTACCGTGGACACGAAATTGGTGGAATTTGGAATTTAGATTCTGTGTATTTCCAGGGCTTTCTCTGACCAAGGGCTGGTTCTAAGGTCAGTCCCGTTACTTAACATTTTTAGAGCTGGGCCCCTGCCTTCTGAGTCCAGGACTGGTATTTACCCCATATCTTGTACCTCTTCAAGTCAAGAGAGAGGGAGTCTGGGACAGAGAAATTCTGTTCCTGGAACCGGCCTCCTTGTCCTGGTCTTCAGTTTGCTCCCTTGAAATGATGAGCGCCTCGGCTTCCCCTGACCTCCAAGTGTAGAGCTGCCAGTCTCTGCTGTCGGGTTGTCAGAGCGCTGGATCCTGGACGATACAGACGTAGAACTGCGTTCCCATCCTGGTCACTGAGTGTGGCCTCAGGAAACGTGTGGGTGGTGAGCAGATGCTGAAAATTAACGCAGGCCGGCCTCGCCCTTGATGTCTAATGCTTATGTGGCCCCGTGTGCGTAAAGATCTATGAAGTTCCAAGAAAAAGACATTTTAGATTCCTGTTCTGCAGGTTTTTTGTTTTGCTTTTAAGATTTATTTATGCACATAAGAGCTAGGTACAGACCAGAGGTGTGGGAGGTGAGAGGATTCACCAGAGACAGGGCGGGGAGCAGAACAGGCGGATCCACTGAAACACACTGCTGAGGGGAGCGGCGGGGAGGCAGGAGCGGTCTGCTGCGCCCTCTGGGTCCCCTCCCTGGCTGGGGATCGAACTCACGCTGCTGTGCAGTGGATGCTTCACAGTGAAGCGCTCAACCCGCTGTGCCACCAGGGAGGCCCTGTGCAGGAGCTGTAAACATAGTTGCCCGTTACCTTTGACTCGGTGAAGAAGCCCTGGATATTAAACTGTGAGCATATGAAATGATGACATGACGTCCCTGGGTGCCAGGGTCTTCTGTCAAAGGGAGAGGAAACATGCTTCACCACGGGCGGTGCCTGAATGGTAGGGGTCCAGCGCAGACCAGACTTAACCCTAAACACACACACAGTGACTATCGCTTTCAAATCTAGAAAGGTGACCTCAAGTATACCAGGCTGAGTATGCCAACATAGGTGGCTGCTCACAGCTTTTTTATAGCAGAAAATGGGAACCCACCAAAACGTTCATCGAGAAAGGATCACTGTGTCTGTGACCTGTTCAGTGTCATGCGATGCAGCTTCAAATGTGGTCCAGGTCTTGCGAGCTGACCGTGGACTTCAGGCACACAGCAGGGGAGGGAGCGGGCCAAATCGGGAGGGAAGAGTGCGAGGGGCTGTGATGGAGCACGGTGCGGCGGTGGTGAGAGAACTGCAGGGACTACACCTGGGGGAAGACGTCAGGTACTGTCCAGAAGCCCACACGATGTCAGAGTAGCGCGTTATGCAGTGTGCCGCTCTCACACGGGGAAGGTGTCTGATGTAACGTGCTTGTTTTTGATTATTTGGAAATGAACTTTCAAGAAACCAGCCGTGTCTTTTAAATAAACATTTTTGAAAATCAGAGAAGGGTATAATTTATAATGGTAATTGGGGCTTAGTAGCAGGTGCGGGGTATTTAAGTATCAGAGGTCTTCCCTGTACCACTTTTTCTCCAAAAAATTGTTTGGGAGAAGGGGGTTGGAAAAAAGCTCTCTCTAGATGCCACAAGATGTAGTTCCTGGGGAATGGTACAACAAAGACTTCTTAAAAGCTGCTCCTCCATGACAGAAATGAGAAAACTGGCAAAAGTGGTCAAAATAAGCTTTTTCAAAACTTTGAAAATCAAAGACTTGGCAACAGTATAAGGAACATTTATTCAAGAAAAATGAATCTTGTTTTCAACAAAAAGCTATGAGGCATTCTAAGAAATTAGCAAGTGTCTATGTGCATGGGGAGAGAAATAGTCGGTAGAAACTGACCTGAGAGAATTCAGGTGTTGAACTCTATGGACAAGACTTCAAATCAGCTATTTTAAAAGATGTCTAAAGAAGTTAAGGAAACCATGAGAACAGTGCCTCACCAAGTAGAGATATTCAGGAAGCAAAAGAAATGTTAAAAAGAACCAAAGAATTTCTGGAGTTGAAAAGTAACTGAAATGAAAAAGTGAATAGTGGAACTTAACAGAGTTGCACAAGCAGAAGAACGAACGCGCAGACTTGAAGATGGGTCAGCGGAGAGTGTTCACGCTGAGGAACAGAAAGAACAAAGAAGAAGGGGAATGGACAGAGCCTTGACACCTGTGGGCCAAGCCTGTGAACAGCAGGTAAGGGGCGCCCAGAGCAGGCCCGAGGGGAAGGGGCAGAGGCCCAGACTGACCGCGCGGACCTCGGGCAGGCTTGCGGCGGCCAACAGAGAGCACTCCGAGGGTGGTCTCAGCCTTCCGCTAAAACATGCAGCAGTTGCTTTAGCCAAGTTAGCAGCAGCCTCTCCCCTGTCCACCAGCCGTCAAGGTCCCACAGATGTGGGCTCTGACCTCAGCCAGCACATCCCAGGGCCCCGGGCGCCGGCCTCTGAGCGCCATTGCGTTGCTGCTGCTAACAGTCCCGGGGTGCGGGGCGCACGCGGTGCTTTTATGATCCCAGCCCACAGCTCTCAGTGTGCTGGTTGTGACCCGGCTGTTTGTGGGTGAGGAGCCAGGGGTTCCGAAGGGCTCAGGGACTCAACCGAGCCCTGCCAGTCAGAGGCAGAGCAAAGCCCTGGGAGGAGATCCAGCCCTTCCCGCTGTCTCCTGGGATTAGACCCCTCTCCCTTCATGTCCGTGCACTGGGCGGAGACGCACCTGGGGCGCTTTCCTGCTTAAGCTACTCAGTGGGTGTCGCATCTTCCTCACAAGAGCCACTTGTCACTTGGGCCTGTGGCCAGTTGGCAGGGAGGTGGCCTTTCCGCCCTTCTGTGCCAGGCCGCGGAGAGAGTCCTGAAGGTCTCCGTCCACCTTCTGGCCTCTGACGATCCCATTTCAGCTGGTTGCAAAACCGCGGTTCGTGTTTTGCTGAGCCGAGCTGTCTTTACATTCCTTTTCACTTCTGAAGTTCTTAAGTGGCAGTTTCAGTATTTGGCAGAAGCAACGCCCCGTGATCCAGCCCTGACTTTTCTCAGTGGGCCGAGCGGTTTAAGCGGGCACGAGTCATTGCTGTGTGGTATCCCAAGAACTCGCTCTGTCCTCAGGCACCGGCTGCCAGGGCGGCAGGCGCAGCTCTGCACTGGGCGCTGGCGGGTCGTGTGAGGACCGGACTTTGCGCGCTCATCTGTGGCTGGAAGAGAAGGGCTGCGTGTGCTGGGGCAAAATGCACGCTCGCTCAAGTTAGTAGGGGACAGCCACAGTGGCCACTTCCCGGGCGCTGTTCTGTGCCAGCTCCATGCTAAATGCAAGGAGGAATGCAGGGGAGGACCGGGAAGTGGCGGGCCAGGAGCAGGGCCCTGCAGACAGCTCTGCCCACCTGTCAGCCTGGCCAGCTCCTCAGCTTCTCTGAGCCTTGGTCCCCTCATCCACAAAACAGAGCGACATGGCCTCCCTGCGGGCTGCTGGTGGCGAGGAAAAGACTTCTGTGAGGGCACCAGTGGACCAACACGCTGAAGGCTGCAGTCATGGCTCCAGGGGAGAACAGTTACGGGGACTCGTGACGCAGAGCTCACGCGTCCGAGGGGCTGCAAGTCGGCTGGCTCCCGGGAAGGACTTCTGGGGAGACCTGGCCTTGGCCTGGCAGTGGCACACAGTGGAATCCCCATGGCGGTGGAGGTTTTCATCTGCCGGTTCAGCAGAACCCACAGGACCCGGAGCAGCGGTGGCCGGGGAGATTCGTTCTATGAGCTCCCAGCTGTCGGCTGAATTTGAGGCATGCTGCTGAGCCTGGGGCTGGCGTACAAGGGCCGCGTGCTCAGGACAGGTGCGAGGGCGCAGCGCGCGCCACTCAGAAGGGGGCCTGCAGGGCAATGAGAGCATGCCAGAGACCCCAGAGAAGAGTGGGGGGCGGGGGCTGGCAAGGCCCCGCCCACCCAGCGCCTGGCGGGCAGGGTAGGTGGGAGCTGGGCTACTGCAGCGCCTGGCCTCGTGCTGCCGCGCACTGGAGTTGCGGGGCGTGGTGGTTTGTGAGGTGCACGGTGCGGGAGGCACTGTGGGCATTCTAGCACACTCGAGTGTGGACTTAGCTCTCGTGTCTGTTTTTCTCCAACTACTTGATTTTCATGGTTCACCTGTTGGGACTTTGAGGCGTTGGGTCAGCAGAACAGACAGGTGATGGCTGACGAGGGGAGGGGAAACGCACTGAGTTGGAGGTCACCATCCGGGTGATGGCCGTTGAGGTAAGAGGGGGGTGGGTCTGGCCCTGGCGCCTGCCTGCTGTGGTGCTGCACTGCACAGGCAAGGATTTGGGCAGGCGGAGGAAGGAGCCCTCGGTGGATTTCTCAGGCGGTAATGCTCTCTCCGGGGCCAGGTGCACAGGGCTGGGCAGGGTGCTGGGCAGCAGGTGCTGGAGGCAGGTAGCCGAGGAGGAGGCAACCGAGCCTCCTAGCCCCCCACGAGTTGGCGCACTCCCGCGGTTAGGGTTGAGGTCTCCCCTCTCCTGTTGTCACGTCGCTCATGCTCCTCTCACTGCCACCAGTGCAGCCACTTTTAGCCTGCCTCTGGGCTCAGGCGCGCCCACTCACTCCCGCGCCGCGCTCCAGGCGTCGCGATCAGGCACGCGAGCCGCGCCAGAGCGCCTTCCCCATTAACACGAACAAGGCCGCAGGTGACGGGCACTGAGGCTCTTGTAAAAAGCCCGATCGTTCACTTACCCGTTAGCTTTCCGGCGTGGCCTTCTTTCCCCTCGTGCTCCCTTCTCCGGCCGGGAGCACGCGGCTTGGAGCAGGCAGACTGAGACGGGGACGCGGGCAAATGCAGCCAGCTGAGCAAGCTTATGGTCCCAGGCGGGTGTTTGAGCCACCTCCTCTCGGTCGCCGGCCCAGACCGGCTGGCCCTGCAGGGAAGCCCAGGGCAGGCTACCGCCCTCCCCGTGGCCTGGCCGGGGCTTTCCTAGGTGTCCTGAGCCCCATCCCTCCGACACCGAACGCGTGGTCTCCCAGCGCAGCGAGGGCACCAGTGCGTCTCTAGCTCAGCCCTGATGGCCTCAGCGGCCCGTGCAGACCCCGCAGACTGAGGACTGGGTCCCACAGGCTGTGCCCCCTCCGACACTGGTAGTTCACCTGGGCTTCTGACAGCTGGCTGCAGACAGAGGATTCCCAGGACCCCTCCTCAGGTTAGTGATTTGATATCATGACTCAGGGAAACACTTCACTGACCTTTGGTGACTAACGATGAGTGAAGCAAAGTCACACAGAGGCAGTGGCACTCTGAGAGAGCCCCAGAGCGCTACCGCAGGGGCAGAGTGGGCAGGCTGTTCTGCCCTCCCACCACTGGTGTCGATGACGGACACCTGCGCTCCTGTGCGCGTGCCTGATGCGGGCACCCCCCAAGTAGGGTGTGGGCATGCGCAAGTGGGCGCACCTGGACGGAGACACGGGGCGTATGAGGCAGCGTCACGAGGACGCCAGGGGAAAGCGAGAAGGAGAGTAAGAGAAGAGAAAGATGCAGAAGCAGAGAAAGCAGAGACAGAGCGCCCAGAGAGAGTGGAGATTCACTGGGGCCAGGAGGCCTGCTAGCACCCCGGCCCCCTACCCGCCGTGTACCTGGTCACTGATGATGTAAGCAGCAACAGAACCCTGAAAAAGCCACCGAGGACTCCAGGACTCCTCCTTGGCCTGCCTGCTGGAGTCGTTGAGGACCTGCCCCGTGCCTTCCTGGGACTACAGGTACCTACGGCAGGAACTCGCTGGGTGGGGTGGCGTGGCCCCCTCCTGGCACGTGGGACTCTCCAGCATGTACTAGTCCGCTGCCCCCACGGTAGGGCTTCTGTGGGGGCCATTAGAGGCTCTGGCTGATTAAATCAGTGACGACTGCCAGCTGGCCTGAGACCATTTGTTTTTGCTGTTTTGAAACTGTTGTCCTAGTGCCTGCATCTGAAAAGGCTTTTACTTTATCCGTTTAAATGTATTTTTCCTTTTTGTGGTACATACGCGGTATAACACACAAAGTGTAGAATTTACCGTCTTCTGTTTCTAAGTGTGCAAGTCAGTGGTATTAAGTCTGTCTCCTTGCTCTGAAGCCATCACCCCACCCTTCTCCGGAACCTTTTTCACTTTACAAAACTGAAACTGTTCTCGTTAATAGTCCCTTCCATTCTCCCCTGCCCCTCCTGGAGACCACATTATACTTTGTCTTTTCACATGCCACTGGCCAGTCCTAGCTCTTTGGAGAAATGTCTGTTCACGTTCTTTGTCCATTTTTTTTTAAGCTTCTTGTTCTTTTTTTTTTTAAAAGATTTATTTATTTATGAATACATGCACTTGGGTACAGGCCAGAGGTGTGAGGGTAGTGAGAGGATTCACCAGAAACAGAGTCGGGAGCAGAACAGGCAGACTGAGTGAAGTGCACTGCTGAGGGGAGCAGTGGGGAGACAGGAGCAGTCTGCTGTGCCACGTGGGTCACCTCCCTAGTGGGGGATCGATCTCGTGCTGCAGTGGCTGCAGATGCTTCAGAGTGCGATGCTTAATCCCTTGCGCCACCAGGGACCTTTTGTCCATTTTTAAATTGAGTTGTTTGATTTTTTGTGGTTGAGTTTTAGGAATCTATATATTCTTGGTATTACTCTCTCACCAAATAAATGGCTTGCGAATATTTTCTCCCATTCTATAGGTCATCTTTTTACTCTGAATAATGTCTTTTGATGCCTACTTTTAACATTTTTCATAAAGTCCAACTTGCCTATTTTTTGTGGCCTACACCATTGGCATCATATTCCAGAAATGAGTGCCAAAGTTAAATGTCATGAAGATTTTCTCCTGTGTTTTCTTTTAAGAGCTTTATTGTTTTAGGTGTTACATTTAACTCCTTGATCCATTTTGAGTTAGTTTTTGAGTATGGTGTCAGGTAAGGGCTGATCTTCATCCTTGTACATGTGGACATCCAGTTTTCCCAACAGCAGCACCATTTGTTGGGAAAAAACAAAACCTGTCCTTTCCCTGCTGAATGCCCTTCAGAATCGTGTGCTCAAATATGCAACAGCTTGTTTCCGGGCTGTGTTCTGCTCCATAGGTCTGTGTGTCCATTGGTGTGTACGCCTGCGTGTCTGTGGAGCTGGTGGCAATGTTCCTGCTTTCATTTCTGATTTTAATAATCTGAGTCTTTTTCTCTTAACCCAGCTGCTAGAGGTGTGTCAATTTTGTTGGTCTTTTTGAAGAAACAACTTTTGGTTTCTGTATTGTTTTTATATTCTCTATTTCATTTACCTCTGTTCTTTACCTTTCCCTTCCTTTTGCCAGCTTTGAGTGTAAAGTTTGTCCTTTTTCTAGTTCCTTAAGTTGTAAAGTTAGGTTATTAGCGTTTCTTGTTTTTAAAATTTATTCATGTATAGCTACAAACTGCCCCCTTAGCATACTTTCACTGTGTCCTGCAAGCTTTGGTGTGTTGTGTTTTGTTCTCATTTTTCTCTGCATGTTTTCTTATTTCCCCTGTGATTTGTTCTTTGACCCGTTGATTGTTCAAACATGTGCTGTTTAATTTCCACATTTTTCCGTTTTCCTTTTCCAGTTTACCAGTTTCTTTTGGTATTGATGTCTAACTTCATCTGTTGTCAGAGAAAGTCTTTATAAGATACCATCCTTTTGAAATCTGTTGCGACAGCGTGACACTAAGCATCCGTCTGGAAAATGCCCTAAGTGCCCTGGGGAAGAACGTGTGTTGTCGAGTGGCGTATTCTGTGTGTGTCTCCGGTCTGGTTGGCTTGTTGCGCTGTGCAGGTCTTCTGTGTCTTTCCTTCCGTCTGCTTGTTCTGCCCATGGCCGTGAGCAGGGTAATAAAATCTCCAGCGTTGTGGAACTGCCCATTTCCTTCTTCAGTTTTGCCAGTTTTTGCTCCATGGACTTTGATGATCAGTCGTTAGGTCTGGAAACACCATATTCTGTTTTCTTGCTTTATTAGTATGTAGTGTCCGTCTTTGTCTGTTGTAGTGTTTTTGGATTAAAGTCTGGTATTAGCGCAGATACGCTCACTCTCTTGTGGTCACTCTTTGCTTGGAATGTCTTTTTCCGCCCTGTCACTCCCAGCCAGCTTGTGTGTTGGCGCTCAGGTCCGTCTCCGCCAGCAGCATGCTGTTCCGTCATGTGTTTTCACCCGTTCTGCTGGTCTCTTTTGCTTGGAGAGGTTCATCTGTTTCCATTTAAAGTACTTACCGGTGGTTTCTGTCATGTGCTGTTCCCTATATGCCTTTTTACCGTTTTTTGTCCTTTACTGTCTACACTACTGCTTTCCTTTGTGTTTAGTTGATTTTTATAGTGAAAACTTTTAAATTCCATTCTCATTTACTTTCACAAATATATATGCTATAGCTATTTTCTACGTGGTTACCAAGGGGTTGACATTTAACCTCCTAAAGTCACAGCTCTCCACCTTGAGCTTCTATCAGCTTTTGTTGGTGTCAGGGGCTGCATGTTTACACGGCTGCATGTGTATGTGGATGCCACAGGTTATGTGTTTATAAGTCTTCATAATGCACTAGTTTCCTAAATCATGTAGAAAACAAGATCTGAAGTTACAAACCAGAGCTATAGCTTTTGCATTTGTTTTTATTTAAATATGTCCATCTCCTAAATCACGTAGAAGATAAAAGCGCGGTCACTTCTGCCGCCGCAGCCTAGTCACCATCTGCCGCCGTCCCCACAGCACTGCCGGTGTCCGGTGCTGGACACTCGCTCGCGAGAGCGCTGTCTGCAGGCCTCGGGCTGCTGTGTCTCTGCCGCAGGACTCCCTGGGCGTCCCCCGCAGGCGGGTCCTGGTGGGCGCGCCTCCCTCAGCTTTTATTTATCTGGGAATATCTTAATCTGATATTAAGTAGCAAACAAAGTTTAACCATATCATTTTATTTTTTACAGATTTATTTTATTTATGCACACAAGAACTGGGGTGCAGGCCAGAGGTGTGGGGAGTGAGAGGATTCACCAGACACAAAGTGGGGAGCAGAACGTGCAGATGGACTGAAGTACACTGCTGAGGGGAGCAGGGGCCCAGCCAGATGAGGTCTGCTGCGCCACGCCACGCGGGTCACTCCCCGGCCTGGGCTGACTCAGGCCCTCTCGGTGATAGCGCTGAGACTTTAACCCTGCGCCACCAGGGAGGCGCTAATCACATCATTTTAGACTCATCTTTCCTTCCTGTCAGTATGCCCGGGCACTTCATTTACTTATTTACACACAGTAGCGACCCAGGCGGGCGCGTCACCAGGCCGGTGTGCTCAACAGCTCTGGCTGGCCGTGCGTCTGCCCGCTGGGTCAGCCCACCAAGGTCCACTTCCTGCCCTGTGCCAGGCTCTGGGGCAGCGTCCGCAAATGTGGACCAGAGTCCTTGCCCGTGGGCCTGGGTGGGCGCAGGCCGGGGTGACTCCTGCCGTTCCCCAGCGCTCCGGAGAGGCAGTCTCCCTTCATCGTGGTGGTCTGGTAAGAGCCCTGCTGTTCGCGTTTGGAAACCACGTTTCCACGTAGAAAAGAGTTTGTGCGCCTTTTAGATCACAAAGGCGATAGCTGGTAATTGTGAGAGATTCTGTAAAGGAGCTTTCCGCCCGCCGGCCACCCCTCAGCTCTGTCTGTGCTAGCATTCTTGCCAGTATCTTCTCTGCATCTCGCTTTGCCTGGCTGTCGTTTCTGTCCCGATTGCTTCTTAGACGCCTTCTCTGAGAGAGGAGCTGCAGCGCTGTCCTCTTGTCCAAAGATCACAGCTGTCTGAGTAGGAAGGAACGAGAGTGTTTGCTTGCGGCCGGCTTTGCCAGGTCGACAGCCTTAACTCCTGGCTTCTCGGACCGTGCCTTTGTGCCGGTGCAGCGGCGTCCTCTTCGTACTCCGCTCAAAGCCCTGGTCTGTGGTGCGGCTCTCCGAGGAGCGGGCAGTGGGCTTCCGGGGCTTCTCCCTTACCCTTTGCTGTCTGGCGGAGACATTCACTAGCTGCCTCCTGCCGCCGGGGTGTGGGGTCCCCGCTCCCTGCTGCACTGAACCGCTCAGCAGCCTGGAGGCAGAGGCCGCAGCCATGGACTGCCGGGTCGTGGAGCCAAGGGCTGGCTGCCGCCTCACCCTGCTTTGCCTCCCGCCCGCCCCCTTGGCTGGCAGCAGTGACAAGTATGGGGCCGGGGGCAGGAAGTGAAAGGGCAGCGAGAGGAAGAGCAGGCCGTCCCCTGCCTCGCAGGTGCGCGTCCAGCAGCGCCGGCGGCCAGCGCTCTCCCTGACCCGTGCTGGTGACAGCTAGCAGAATAAAAGCACATCTGTCTCTAGCGACTCTTCAGCCTCCTTGTCATTGCTTTGTTTATTTACGTTTAAGCTCCAGGGCCTCTCCCTTTCCTCGGAACAGAATCAAGACGCTGAAGCCCCATTGTCTTCAGAGTCTACGCGGGGCTTGTGGGTCCAGGTAGGCTCCGTACAGGCGACGGGGCCTGAATCTCCTTCACGAGCACAGGGGGTTGCGACCAGGAACGTGCAGGGTTTCCTCTTCCCTGTTTAACTGAACTGGGGTGAGGGGAGGCAGCCGCTTCAGTGATGGCGGCTTCCCCTGAGAGCCTGTCGGTGACGGTCCCAGGTCCTGGGTGGTTTTGTCTCTGCTGGTTGACTTCCCCGCATGCAGAACTGAGCTGTGGAGAACGAGCACAGCAGCAAAATAGTACGGTGAGCCGGGGTGAGAGTGTGGCCCTGGCCGTGCCCTGCTGTGGTCTCTCGGGGGGGTGTCCACTCCTTGCAGTGGTTCTGGAGGTCAGGGCCTACCTGAAGAAGCTGGAGCGCAGCCATCCGCCTGCAGACGCGCCCTCTGCCCTCAGGCCCCCAGCCCCGGGTCCCCCGCCATGCCGCTGCCCTCAGAGCAGGGGCCACCACGCTGGTGTCTTTCCCAGGCAGCTCCCGTTTTCATCCCCTTTCTGTGCTCATGTCCCTGCAAACCTGAGCTTCCTTTTATCTCTCCCGCCTCAGTGGTCTCCGCACGATGCCCAGGATTTAGAGCAAGTTCTCTGCTTAGAACATCTTGGTTCTTATCTATTTTACAAAATTATCTTTGCCCTCTTGTCTTTTCCCTTTTATTTCTTCCCTAGAACATGCTGTTTAAAGTTGTTGAGAAGATAAAGATGACCCCACCTAGGGGCTGGGGCAGTGCGAAGGAAAGGCATTTAGCAGGCGGCGGAGTGTCCAGCAAGGCCGTCTCCACGTGCGCAGGCCCCAGCGGAAGCATGTCTCTTCCTCACGAGGAGGGGACGTGTGCAAACGCAGTGGAGTCACGCGCTGAGTCAGGCCTCTTGTCCTCGGCCACAGCCCCTCTGTGTGTGTCTCTGCATTGAGCCAGTTCAGCTTGAGTCCAGGCCCCGTGCCATTCCCTGAGGTTGGAGTTCTGACCCCAGAGAAGGAAGGAGGGCAGGGAGGAGGGTGTGGCACAGACGGGAATGGTTCTCACATCCTGGGGCTGATGGGAAACCATGCCTTAGAGTTGGCCTTTCTGAAGCAGCAGACAGGTCCCTGGGAGACAGCCTTCTGGCGACTGCCACTTTCTCAGCTGGTCTCGGTCCGAGCCACTTCTCCTGTCCCCCACACCTGATCCAGCCCCATAGTCCAAGACTGGGGCTGGCAGTTTTGCTGATGAGTAGCCTGGCACCTCCCTGCAGTATCTTCTGGTGAGCCACCTGGGTGTGTCTGTCTCATTGGCATGTGGCGTCTGAGAACACATCCCGCTTCTCTCCCCCACCTCCGTCCCTCTGCCCGGGCCAGGGGCGGGGTGTATTCTGGGTCCGTGTTAAAACAAGCTCAGTTGCTTGCATTCCTTACAGAGACCTCTCGACCTCTGCGCATCTGATGACTCCAAACGGAGCTTCTCTGTTCTGGTGGTTCACGCGTCTGTGCCAGGCACTGCGGTAACCTACATTTCAGGGCGGCCTCTGATGTTATCAAACCAGCATCTTCCAAGTGTGGAAGATGGTGACCCAGATGGGCCTTTGACCCGAGACCTGTTTTATAAACTTGGATACTCCTCTTGAGTAATAGTGTTTTTCCCCAAAGAGCTGAGGCCTAGATTTCAGTTCTGACCTCATTCATTCACAGGGGGAGCCTGGGGTCGCCATTCTTTTCTCAGCAGGCGAGGTAGACTGTCCCTCTCCCGTCTCCCTCCCCACCCCCCCTTGCTATTCCTAGCACAGATCCTTAGTAGCCGGGTCACTGCCTCTGGCCTCCCTCCCTCCCTTGTCACTACTCTGGCCCCCACCCCGCCCCCGCCCCCCAGGCAATGGCTTCTCATTCCTGCCCGAGCCCCTGGAGTCCTCAGGACAGTCTAACTGATGCCAGGCAGCCACTGAGAAGGGGGCAGAACCCAGTCTGGGCCTCAGAGGATGACGGCTGCCCCTCCCACAGCGCTCCTGGGCGGAGGCACAGGACGGTCCCTGACTTGCCTCTACTCCTTCAGCGTGAGACTTCCGGGATGTGTGTTGTGGGGGGCTCTGGACCCAGCTCCGCCTCCAGAGGCACCGTGTCCTGCCTGCAGAGGCGGCTCTCGGCTCCCCCGCCCCAGCAGCGGTACCCACTGAAGGGAAGACAGCCGGCCGGAGCTGAATCACTGCGGAGCCCTGGGTGTCGGCGTGGTCCGCAGCCGGGGCTGTTCAGCTGCTGCTTGCGGTTCCTTGCCTTTGCCCCCGGGATGTGAGTGCTCACTCCGTTGTAGGCTTCACACCACAAGCTGGGGGCACAGCAGGTCCAGAGAGATCTAGCGCTCTCCTGTCGCAGGGGAGCGGGCAGAAGGCCAGTTTCTGTTGAACTGCAGCTGTGATAAGTGCTGCCGAGGAGGAGCCGGTGGGCAGGGAGCCCGAGCCAGGCAGCCCTGCGCTCAGCTGCCTCCCACAGGGCAGCGCACTGGATGGGCCTTGCAGACCCGGGACCTCTTCTGACCAAGGGTAGTGGGAGGAGCCCAGCTGGGGCTGCCCAGGGGCCCCCTCCTCCTGGGCTGGGCCCCTGCCAGAAGAGCCTGGTGCCCTAGGGGCTCTCCGCCCTGCAGCACTGCCCTTGCCGAGCACTTACTTGGGCCAGGCTCAGCCCTTCCGCCAAGGCCCCCAGCAAAGTCTTCTTGGTGTCTCTTCCTGGCCTCCTGTTCTCCTTAGGGAGACCGGCCACCTGGGTAGCCCGAGGGTGCAGGCGGAGGAGTCCGGCGTGTGGTAGCCTGAGCGCCCACTCACTGCCGTCCGCCCGGGCACCAGGCAGGACCGCCCTCCAGTCTTGGCAGTTCCCTTCAGTGCCCGCCCGGGGTCCGCATCAGCCGTTCTGGGTGCTCCAGACCGCCCTGCGGGCAGAGGACAACCGGGCGTCCTCCAGACTGCTGGCCCCGGGTCTAGCTGGCGCTGGCTGTGCAGCTCCGCCGGTGGCCACGGCACTTCTTGATGGGACCACGTGAGGCTGGACCACAAAAGGGCGCCGACTCGCTGTTCCGAGTGACCGGGTTTGTAGTGGTTTTATGCTTGCCTGGCACAGCAGCATCCCTCAGAGTTGCCACACACATCCTAGGGGCCGCCCTGCCCGGGCCTCCCCACCGCCCTTCACCCCAGTAGCGCGCTGGCCTGCAGCGGAACAGAGGATAAGGGCCCATTGTGTGTGTCAGGACCTGAAAGGCGCTTTGTTTTCTGCGCTGGGCTCCCGGCCTGCGCTGCCCTGTAACAGTCTCGTCCAGTGAGACGTCGCTCTCACCCTCACTCCCTCGCTTTCCTGGCAGGACGGGGCTGAGAGCCAGCCTGGGGTCTGTGCTGGTGGCTGCCTGGAGGGAGCGCGTCGCTCGGGCTAGGGAAGGGGTCTTCCGGACCAGGCGTCTCCGCTGTGGCAGGAGGAGGGGCGTGTTGACCCCGAACTAAGGAGCTGTTGGCAGGAATGTGGACTGCTCTGCACTGGCAGGAAGGGAGTGCCCGGGAAGCCCCCGCCCATGAGGGCAGAGGAGATGCTCCCGTTTGCTGCCCTCGTCCTCTTTTAAGCCTTTTTTTTTAAAGCTGTAGTATTTTATTTCTTCCTTTATGCATGCAAGACCTGGGGCACAGGCCAGAGGTATGGGGTGGGGTGGGGTGAGCGGATTCACCAGAGACAGAGTGTGGAACCGTCAGACTGACTGAAGCACACTGCTGAGGGGAGCAGCGGGGAGACAGGAGAGGTCTGCTGCGCTGTGGGTCCCCTGGGCCCTGGCCGGAGGTGGGGATCAGACTCGTGCCACAGTGGCTGCAGTTTGCTTCATAGTGCGGTGCTCAACCCACTGCGCCACCAGGGAGGCCCCTTCTCTGCCTTCTTGCTCTCCTTCCCTGACCCCTCAACTTTACCCTCTCTGCTGGGGAAGCAGGAAACAATCCCAAGAATCTAAATGCCTCTTCCGTGTTGAGGTCAAAGGAGCGGAAAGGCGGTGTGAGGCAGAGAAAAGAGGGCTTGTCTGTTGACCTGGAAGCCATGGGCCGCCACAGGGTCACCCAGGGTGGCCTGTGAGGCCGTCAGTTCTAGGGCACTGCGGTCAGCCCACCTGTCCCGCCACTCAGCTCCAGTACCTTTTGTCCCGAAGTGAAGACGACTGTTCTGCTTTAAAGCTGGCTCTCCCAGGGCCTCCCTGGTGGCGCAGTGGGTTAAGCAACACACTGTGAGGTAAACCGCAGCCACTGCAGCACGAGTTCAAGCCCTGCTGCCGGCCAGAGAGGGGACCCACATGGTGAGGCAGACCTCTCCTGCCTTGCCCGCTGCTCCCCTCAGCAGTGTACTTCCGTTGATCTGCCTGTTCTGCTCCCCGCTCTGTCTGTGGTGAATCCTCTCACCCCCCACACCTCTGGCCTGTACCCCAGTGCTTGTGTGCATAAATAAATAAGTCTTTAAAAAAAAAACAAAAAAGCTGGCTCTCCCCTCACCAGCCCAGCAGGCTGTGGCCTCCGAGACCAGTGCTGCTGAAAGGGGGTCCCCAGGTTCCTTTAGGGCCTCGGGGCCATTGCAGGTGGGCCCGAGTCCAAGTGACTTTCATAAGACGTCACTTGCCTTTGCCAATGTGTTTTGAACACTGGTACAGAAACTGGCGGGCAAAGCTGTGGCGCCTTTGCAGAATCAGGCCGCGGTCACCTCCTTGCCCGCAGTCCTGCAGGGCCGGCCTCGTGCAGCGCTGGCCTGAGGAAGTGCTGGCGACTGCCGTTTCGTCAGCTCTGTGCTCGACACCTGCTTTAAGAATCTGCACAATGGGAAGGGGAAGACGCCTTCTTGGCTCACGCTAGCCAGCCGAGGGCAGATACCGCCCTGGGTCGTTTACCTGGGCTCCCTAGGTGGTTTTTGCTTCGGAGACCTACGCCCCTGCACCTGTTGGGGTGGTGGGACCAGCAGTGCTGGTGTGGGGAGGAGACAGGAGCAGGACAGCAGGTAATGAGGTGTGTGTGTGGGGGGGTTGCTGCTGGCCAGTAGAACGAGCCCAAGTCTCCAGAGGAAGGTGGATACTAAAGCTGCGGAGGGGCTTCCTCAGTTAAAGCACCCACATGACCTCATGCTAGCCTCAGCCGCTCGGCAGGTTCACTCTAGTGCATAGGTCCTGTGGCCAGCGGTGAGCGCCAGTGCGGAGGCGACTGGCTGGGGTGGAGCCCCCGCTCGGGTTTGTCCACTTCCCCCCCAGCGCAGAGCAGGCTCTGGGGTGCAGGCGCTTTTAGTGACAGGCCCCACTTAGCTGTTACCTGGGCTGTGACCGCAGGTGGGGTGAGCGGAGCACCGTCTGAGGAGACAGGTGAGCCCAGCAGCTCAAGCTGACACCACCCCACACAGACTCTCGGCCAGCAGTCGTTGAGCCTGGCCACAGCCTCGGGCTCCCTACCTAGCTCTGGGTGCCTCGTCCTGTCCAGCAGATTCACATCTGCGTTCACGTCGTCGGTCACTGAGGGTCTCCGACCCTCCCGCCTGTGCACAGACTCGGTGCACCTGCTCTCCCGCGCAGCCCCTGCTTCCAGAGTCGGCTTAGACAGCAGAAGCCCTGCAGCCAGCAGTAGCGGAGAGGCTCTGGGTAGCCGCCGCCCTCCCTCTGCGGCCACACTGCCCAGCCGTGCGCCAAAGACGGTTCACTGTAGCTTTCCCTGCCCTTCTCCGCGCGGCCCCACTTGACGGCACAGGAGTAGTCTGGTCCTCGTTCGGGGTGTACATATGTGGCTTGGCTGTACATATGTGGAGGAGGCCAGTCTGGTGTCCTCACTCTCTCCCCATCCTGAGGGACTCTGTGGGTTACAGTGGCTGGCCGAGAAAGCTGCGGGGTGTTTGAGTTGCCAGCTGAACTAGCCGTGCTTTTCAAGGAATGCTATTTTGACTTGAAAGAGCAGCTGCCAGACAGCTACGCTTACTCAGAGTTGGGTGTCCGACACACTTCTTCCCAGACGTGAATGTAATGAACCTGTCATTTCAAAATAGCGACCGAAAGCAGCTGACAGTTTGTTGCTACTGGGGCCAAAGGTGGGCTGCCCCAGGAGATGCCTGCGTGGCGTGCGCACTGTTTCGATTTCAAGAAACTGAGAGACAAGTTCCAAGAACGATGTTTTTGCCCAATTAGCTGTCTCCCTAAAGAGAGGAAATAACTCTTCTCTCTGGTGGTCCTTGAAGTGAGAGAACGCTCATGCCAGAGTAGAGTCTGTGAGGTCTGTTTTCCATGCATTTGGAGATAAGACTTGCAAAATCCCTTTTTCTTTAAATCGTGACATTCCTCTGTTTTCCTGCCTAAGTTTATCGCCCCTTTCAAGACACGACACACTGTCCCGGGAGTGGCCACGGGGCAGGCCTGTGCACTGGTAGTTAAAGTTGTCTTTTCCCTTGCGTATCTTCCTGATGTCAATTTAGTAATTTTCTAGCTGCACGGACCTAGAAGGGTAGCGGAAGATAATTTCCCTCCCAACATTTCCAACAGTAAAATGAGAATTTTGTGTGTACCAGCCTGAGCGTGCAGTTTCTTAATACTGAAGGACTTTTCTGATTTGATTGTGATATTATGCATGTGTTATTTTGGCATTTTGTTGTAAAGTGTCAACATCTCAAAGATTAGCATACTAAAGAATCAGTGTTTTCCAAATGCCCAGTGTGTGTGGTTACTAAATCATGTGGGATAAAAGGCCCACTAAAATTCAAGAAAAGCCAATGAATTTTAACGCAATGGAGCAGGAAGCCTTCTTCATAGGAATTTAAATCACACTTTATAACTACTGGTGGTTGAATCCTTGTGCCGTACCAAACAGGGTATCTACAATTGTCTGAAAAGGCTATTAAAATGCTCCTCCTGGGCCTTCATGGTGGCACAAGGGGTCAAGTCTCAGCACTGTGAAACTGTCATCAGCCACTGCAGCATGTGTTTGAGAGTTCGATCCCGGCCAGGGAGGGACCCACACGGCGCAGCAGACCTCTCCTGCCTCCCGGCTGCTCCCCTTAGCAGTGGATTTCAGTAGAGCTACCTGTTCTGCTCCCCACTGTCTCTGGTGAATCCTCTCCCATATTCTGGCCTACACCCCAGCTTTTCTATGCATAAATAAATAAGTCTTTAAAAAATAAAATATTCCTCCTTATGCAACTAGAAGACCAGGAGAGTCCCATTTTTCTCCACAAACAATGTGACTTATAATAGATTGAATGCAAAAATGCAGCTGTGAGAAACCAGTGTCTTAGGTCTCTGTTAGAGATTTCCCCAAACGTAAGCAATTTGACCGTTCTTTTAAAACAGTTATGCTTTGTTAAAAATATGTGTGCTAACCTGTAATGTGCTTGTTTTTTTTTTTAATGAATTGATACATATAAAAAAGGGCACTGTAACCCAGAACAGAATTTGTCACAGAAACGCCTCCACACCTCCTAGAATCTCTCTGAGGTCAATGAGCATATAGACTTATGATTTTGTTTATAGGCAAAAGCAAAAAACTTTTATTTGTATAGGATTTTAGCTCTTTGACATGTATGTATTGCTTTTTAAAATGTATTTTTATAGCAGCTCTACTGAGATATTCATATACTATAAAATTCACCCCTTGAAAGTGTATAATGCAGTGGATTGTTGGTTTTTTTTTTTTTAAAGATTTTTTATGCAGAGAAGAACTGAGTGTACGCCAGAGGTACAAGGGGAGAGAGGATTCACCAGAGCAGGGTGGGAAACAGAACAGGCAGATCTACTGCAATACACTGCTGAGGGGAGCAGCCGGGAGGCAGGAGAGGTCTGCTGCGCCATGTGGGTCAGCTCCCTGGCTGGAGATCGAACTCAGGCGGTAGAGGTGATAGTACTGAGACTTAACCCCTAGGCCACCAGGGAGGCCCTGCAGTGGTTTTTAGTATATCCACTATGTTGTACAAACATCACCACAATCTACTTTCAGAACATTCTCGTCACCCCAGAGGAAATTCTGTGGTCATTGGCAGTCACTGTCTGTCACTCTCCCCCTAGCCTTGGCAACCACAGATGTGCATGCTGTCTCTGTGGGTTTGCCTGTTCTGGACATTTTCTATGAATGTAGTCCTACGATGTTAGTCCTTTTGTGTTTGGCTCTTTTCACTTAGCATGTTTTTACGGTTCACCCACTTTGTAGCAAGTAACAGTTCTTCATTCTTTCAGTGGCCAGCCAGTATCCGTTGTATAGCTCACACTGTGTGTGTCCATTCATCTGTTGGGCATTTGGGCTGTTTCCACTTTTTGGCTATTGTGAAAAACAGCCGTTCACATGCATGGCCTTCATTTCCGTGGGTGTTCGTTTCCCCGGCGCATGCCTCTAGCAGTGGGGTTTCTGCATCACCCCGCGGCTCCCTTTAGTCTTTCCAGGAGCTGCTAACCAGTTTTCCAGAGCAGCTGCACTAGTTTGTGTGAGGCTTCATTTCACCACACCTGCACTAACACTGTGACTCCTCAAGAGCAGCGGTTGGACTAGTAGCTGAAGGTGTGTGTCAGAAGACGCGAAGCAAGAAGGCAGCGCACAAGATGGAGGAAAGCTCTCCTGATCATGCATCTGACCGGGGCATGACCAGGCTCGGCGAGGACTCCCACACTCAGCACAAAGCCCCAGACCACACGATTCTGCAAGGGGCGGAGGACTCAAACGTGCCCCCGTCCAGAGACACTTGAGTGGCCGGTAAACGTGGGAAGGACACGCGGCAGCGCGAGTCCCGGGGCCGCATGAGCCGCTCAGGAGCACGCCAGCCAGGCCGCTGGGACGCGGCCGCTCACGACGGCACAGGAGCAAGCGTCGGGGAGAGCTGTCGAAGCACAGGGCGGTGCCGTCCGCGGTGGAGGCTCTTAGAGGGCTAAACAGAATTGCCTCGTGACCCGCAATTCCACTGGGTGTGCGCCCAAAAGAATTGAAAGCGGGGGTCTCAGATTTGAACACCCCTGTGCACGCGGCACTGTCCACGCTGTCTAAAACACAACGGAAGCAACCTGGCCCGTCGCCCCATCAAGGGGCGAGTGCCACGGCCTTACCGTGCGATGGGCCTCGGTCTGAAAACGAAGGAGACCTGCCGGGAGGGAAGTAGGCAGCCACAGACGTCGGCCGCCCTGCTCGCGTGAGGAGTGCACGGCAGAGTGGGCCGCCTGGCTGGGGCCGGGGAGGGCGGGGGGAGGACAGGGGCCCAGGGAGCCTCAGGTTTCCTAGGTGCAGGGTGCTGTGCAGATGGGTGGCGGCCGCCCCATGCTTCCTGGGCTGCTCCTGCTCAGCGTGGCCGCCTGTCCTTTCGGATGCTCCTGGGTGCTGTGGGAGGGCGGTGCCAGGTGCGCTAGCGGTGAGCCCCCCTTAGCGGGCTGGGGGCACGAGCGGCTCGCTGTCCACCCTGGGCGAAGGGCACGAAGAGGTGGCAACTGAGAGGCTCGGGCTCCGGGAGGAGCGGGCAAGTTCCCTGCCACGTGGCGTTGGACCCGGACACCTGTGCCCTTGGGGAGCCTCCGGCGCCCTTGGGCCCTGCTGCGCTGGCCCAGCACACCCACGTCTCACCAGCACCGGCAGGCCCAGCCCGACCTCCTGAGGCCGCCTGGCGGGGCTGAGCGCTCTGCGCGGGGTGGGCTGGCAGTATGTTGGAGCGCTAACGTGAGGCCAGGCCCCTGGCCCGCAGGAGAAAGGACCGCGCTGGCCCCGCTTCCAGGGCAGCCAGTCTGGGTGCAGCAAGGCCTCAGCGGGAGAAAGAAGACACAGGACACCTCATTTTTCTCTCCTCCCAGTGCGTGATTCACTCCTTGGCTTAGGTCAGAGGTTCCTGCTCCCCCAGTGCTGTCCTCCTTCCTTGTGAAACCCCAATCCGCTGCCCTTTACCCTCCCACCAGAAGCACCGGCAGTGGCTTTTGACCACCCGCAGCTCACCCCTGACCTGCTTATGTTTTTTCTTCCCTTGGCCTGTTCAAGGTCTACCTCTGAACCAGAGATTGGCTCCCACCAGCCTGTCTCCTCTGAGCTGGAGGGAAGGGGCTGTTCTGGAACGTCCGGGGCAGAGGCTTAGCCTGGAACCCTGGGCATAAATAGGTGGGGGGCAGAGGGCCCAGATTTGGCTCCTGCAGCGCGGGGAGCAGCGAGGCCTGCAGCGCTGAGCCTGCATGGTAAGAAAGACCCCGGCTCCGGCGCCAGGTTGGGGCACTCTGCGGCCGGGGTCTCTCTTCCCTCTGGAATTCGGGGGCTTCTAGTTCTCAGAAAAGGAGGACAGGGATTCTGGACACAGGCCCTTGGCGAGGCGGGGTGGGGGCAGGTGGTGTGGGCGCTGGGCTGTATTGCTGCCCTCGGGCCGTGGGGACAGTCCTGAGGAGGGTGGGCAGAGTGAAGGTGCGGGCATCCTGGGCCGCTGCTAGAGATGGGCTGTGCCCAAGATCTTGGGGCCGGGGCTGCGGAGCTCTGGGTGCGGGGAGAGGGGGTGTCACGTGGGTCCCCCTGACAGGCCCTCCTCGTGGAAGTGCCCGCACTGCCAGGGGGTAGGGCAGGGTCTGCTCTGAGAGGGGCGTCAGCCAAGGCCCAGCGGCCCCAGTGGTGGACTCGCCCCTTGGCGCCTTGACGAAATGCTCGGAACCACAGAGCCGGGCCCCGCTTCCCGTTGGGAATCTGGGCAGTCAGAGGGCCAAGAGCAGCTTGCCTCAAGATCTGTGTGGCTGTGTCCTGAACTGTGCCAGCCTCGGTGAAAGGCTGCTGGTTCTCGCCACACTATGGTCTATTCAGAAACGACCAGAGGGCAGCTGGAAGTGCCATCCGGCGGCCAGCGGCTGGGCTCCCAGAGCCCAGTCCGCATGCCCTCCTGTAGCCTTTGAAGGGTGCTCCCTTGTGGCTGTCCTCTTCCCAGGTGCCTGCGTGGGTGCTCTCCAGCCTCCCTGCCCCCAGGCAGGGCTTCTGCTCACACTTAGCCCTTGAACAGCCGCCTGCACGCATCAGGCGGGCCCCACCTCCACGGACGCAGCCTGAAGCGACACAGGCGGCTGTGCCCACGGGTGGGGAAGCCACGCATCCTGAGCCCACGGGCGGGGAGGCCACGCATCCTGAGCGCAGGCCGTGAGCGCAGCAGGCCTTCAGCTAGTGAGGTCAGCGCCCTCGCCCCGCCGCGTTCAAGGGTCAGCCGTGTCTTCCAGCAGTGATGGAGGGGGCGCGCCCACCCCTGCTGGGGAGACGCCTGTCAGTGGGCCAGGCGCGCTGTAGAGGGGCCCGGCGGAGAAGACACCGGCGAGTCTCCGGATGACTCTGGCCCTGATCCGCAGCTGCAGCCGGCCAGGCCCGGGGCAGGAGTCATGAGAGGGGAGGCCGAGGCCAGCGCTGCGCTTGTCCCAGACTCAGCGCTCTGAGGAGGAGCCTTTCAAGCTCCGGGCGCTGGGGAGCAGGGTGAGGGCGGTAGCTCCTCGGACCGCTGCCGCCTGCTCCCTGGGGCGGGAGCACCTGAGCCCAGGAGACGGTGGCATCTGCACGGGCCGGGCAGTCAGGCGTGGGCCGGGGCCAGAGCGATCTCGTCCGCGGACTTGGCCGCCTCCTGACTAGACTGGCATGTCGATTTCACAAAGGCAGGGACCTGTCCCTTCTCGTCCAGCTGTGCCTCCGGTGCCCGCAAGTCCCTGGAACGCTAAAGGCCCAGCCGGCCCGGGTGGGTGAACGAATGAACGACGCTTTCTTTGCCATCGTTTTGCTAAACTTCCTGGGTTCATCCTTCATGGGCCCCCCAGAGACTCCCACCCGAGCAGCATCCACATGGCACCGCCTGCCTCTGCCCTGCACTGGTCAGGCTGACCACACCTGCAGGGAGAGGCCATCGCGCCCCGCGCAGGGCAGGCCCCGTGGGCCAGGCGGGGCCGCCTGCAGGGGCCTCTCCAGCAGATCCCTCCTCAGCCCAGGCCAAGTCGCTCCCCAGGCCCTCGGCCTGGGCTCCCCACGGCCGGGCCCTGACTTCCTGGCGTCGCCGGGGCCCCCAGTCCGCTGTGTGGTCTCCGCACCAGACGGAGGATCTCGAAGGCAGAGGCCACTCGCGCGTCCTGGGCAGCAGCTGCTCAGCCAGCCCCGCCGCCACCGCCTGTTGCGTGGCCCTCGCCGCCGCCGCCCGAGTGTGCACGCCTGGCTGCGGAAGCGGCGGACCAGTCCCCGCGGTCAGCCTCGGCGCTGGGATGAGCTGCTTTTCTGACTGAGCTAACAGATGGGCTGTCCCTAACTCACAGCACTCTCCTTCCGAATACGTGACTTGCTCCTCACACCCGCGATGCTCCAGTTCTCTGCAGACACCACTGGGTGTCCTCAGTCTGTCCAACTGACGCTGCCCCGTGCGGCCCCGCAGGCTGAGGGCCCCGCAGGCTGAGGGCTCGGTCCATGAGACCCCAGGCACCAGCCTGGCCTCCCGCGCTCCCCAGCTGCGGCCCAGGGGCCCAGCGCCTGCGGCTGGTCTGCTGGAACGGCTCGCAGGGCCTGCGAGAGCACCCTCCCCACCCTGCTGGGGTGCGCCCAGGACACAGCCCCAGGAGAAGAGGTGCGCAGGGCACAGTCTGGAGGTCCTGAAGCTTCTGGTCCTCTGGAGTTGGGGTGCACCTTCCTAGCCAGCACAGGGAGCTCAACCCAGAAGCTCTCCGAACCCCACTTGTAGGGTCTTCACAGCAGCCTCACTGCGCAGCTACTAGCGGTTCGTTCATTGCTGTGGTGAGGGGATTCGCCATTTCCAGAGCCTGGAGGAGGAGGGGCTGAAGCCCACCGCCCTTGACGGAAGAGAGCGCCTGCCCTCGGCCAGTCAGGCCTTGCAGGCTGCAGAGCGCTGGGGACCATTGCTGTGAAATAGAATCATAGGCGCAAGCTCCAGCGAGCGCAGTGAAGCTGTCAGGACCAGATAAAAAAGCAGGGGGTGGGGGGTATGACCATCCAGGGCCGCACTTCAGCGCTTAGAGCTCTCACTAATCATTGTTCTCGAATAACTGTGAGCCAGGACCTGTTCCTTCAGAAGGGGGGCAGTGAGTGCCCTTGGGGTTGGACTGAAAAGAGGGGAGGGCTCTGTTGCTAGGGCTTTCTTAACTCACCCGGCAGCTCAGGCTCCTCCTCCCGAGAATTTTCAGCTTTCTTAACTTCACGCCGCTGAGGAGAAACTATTGTATTCGAGGACACACCCCCTGCCGCTGGCTGGAGAAGGAGGTCCAGGCAAGTCCTAGCGTGCTTGGTAGCTGAAGGGCCTGGGTGGCAGTGGCCACCTGCCCACGCTCCCAGCGTGCACTTTGGGGTAAAGGCCAGCGGAGTCAGGGAGCCTCCGGGCGCCTCTGCAAACTAAGCCAGAAGAACGTGCGCTCAGGCAGGCCCCCAGCACGGGGCAGCGTGACCACGAACAGCACAGCTTGCCTGCGCAGGGTGCTGGGCGCGAGCTGGCGGCTTGAGCTGGGCAGTGAGACCCGCGGAGGGTCCGCTGAGGGCAAGGCCTCTTCGCACGGGATGGGGGGCTTGGGAACGGCCAGGAAGAACGTGAGGTCAGGGCGCGGCAGCTGCAGCGGGCAGGCAGTGGGGCCAGGTGATCACGAGTCACCCACACAGGACCGCCGACACACGCTCTGGGGACCGGGCCGTGCCGGACCCGCTCAGGCTGTTGCAGGCCTGGCCTTTGAGCTTCGAGGCCGTGGCCCAGGGGTCTAGCCTGAGTTTCTCTTCCTTGCCTGCGCAGCTGGGGTCTGGTGCCCAACTCTGCTGCGCAAGGCCCCGATGCGTGGCCAAGAAGCTGAGTGGCCACACGGCCCGTGCCCGCGGGCCCGTGCTGCGAGGGTGGGGCGGGCGGCAGCAGGGGCTGCCTAGCGGTCATCTCTGGGAAGCCTTGGGCCCAGTTTTGGTCCTCGACTTCCAGAGCAGAGGGTGAAAGTTCAGGGTAAGGGCTTCCAGTCAGTTTTCCTGGGCGCTAGAAGAGGGGGACACAGCGGGGTGAGGTGCTTGCTTCCCTCCAGGGCGAGGGCTCTCGGCCACTGAGGCCCCTCGCCGTCTTCCGGCCTGTGGACTCCGCCGTCCAGTCTGTCCAGAGGACCTGGTTTTCCCAGGGAACCGGGCGCCACGTGCCTTCCTCTCCAGACTTGGGGCGTGCCCAGCAGAACAGCAGCAGCGGCCGGTCAGGAACGCTGACCCGCGAGGCCGAACAGATCAGCTGGGCAGGCGGGCGCCCAGGGAGGCCGTGCCTGGATGTGAGGGTGCGCCTGTCCTCTCTGCACCCCGTCCTCTGTGCCTTGCACTGGCCGGGCCTGCGGAATCCGGCCAGACAGGGAGCCAGTGCCGCCCACAGCACTCAGCTCCCGGCACAGAGCAGAGGACGGTGCGGGAGGGGAGCAGAGACATGCGGGAAGTTGCCTGCAGGCCGAGTCCTGGGGAAGCCGGCAGGGATGCGAGGCCGGGCTGCCTGCAGATGCTGCGCTCTGGCCATGGGGCAGTTAGGAAAGACGAGGAAAGGAGAGCACAGTTGGCAGCGGAGGAAGCAACGGTGTCTCCGCAGCGGAGCCTCGGTTCGGACCATCTGAGGCGCTCGGGCTGTCAGTGCGAGCAGGCGGGCAGCGAGAGGACACGGGCCCGGAGACAGGACAGGTGTGTTTCTGTGGAGGGGAAATATTTCCCAGGGTGACCTACAGCCAACGCCACCCCAGCGCAGCCCAGCCCTTTATTTGCAGAGGTTGAGGCAACGGCTCTAAAGTTCACACGGAAGCGCAAGGAACAACCGAGAGAATCTTGAGAAAGAGCGAGACCGGGCACCTGCACCTCCTGCTCCAGAGCACGCCACCAAGTCACGCTGATCACGACAGCGTGGTCCTGGCGCAGAGGCCGGGTCCGTGGACTCGGACTGAGCCCAGAGATGACCGCTCGCATGTGCAGCGTGGACTCTCGATAGGTGCAGGCAGTAAAGTTCAGAGAGGAGTTTGATTTGCTCAGGCGCTGCACCGGGCGCTCGGCCAGCACCCCTGACCGGGTTCAGCGAGAAGCCCGCGGGGAGGGACAGAGGGGCCGCAGGCGCCACGGGCTGGGACTCGGCTGGGACTCCTGAAGGCTGCCTGAGGGAGGGGCCGGGAGAGCGGGAGCACCCAGACATCCTCCACAGGGTCTTGGGAACTGTAGCAGTAGCCGGTGCTCAGCTGACGTTTCCTTCAGATTGGGCTGGATTCCTTTTTCTCGGAGTGCTGCTGTGTTGTACTTTCATTGTTTTGAACAGTCAAGTATAGGGTGCAAGTTCAAAAGGGGGAACAGTGAGAGAAAAGCCCTTCCCCCACGCGCTCCCGCCCTGCTGCCGGCATCTCAGTCTCACCCTGGAAGGGTTCTGCCTGCGCCTGCGCGCGTGCCTGGGGGGCCCTCTCTGTGGGCAGGCTGTGGCCTCTTCCCGCGGGCCCACAGGACAGAAGGGGCGGCCAGGATGCGATTAGAAGTGAGGCCGGCCTCTGCCCTGCAGGCCTCTGCTGCCTCAGCTTCAGCAGGGGTGCAGCCGTGGCTCACTCAGCAGCAATGTCGCTCCGCTATCCTTTAAGGGCCCTGGAGGAAGTGGCTTCGGGCCTCCCGGTTCTCAGCTGGGTGCCCTCGGCTGGTGCGCCCCACTCTGGGGACTCGCTCCATCTTTCTCTTGCTCAGCCCCTTCGCCTTCGCCTGCTGGCATTCTTGTTTTGGTGACCCGCATCCCAGCTGCTTCCTGGCAGGAGCTCAGGGTGGGTAGGGAGGGGGCCGACGTTGCAGGTGTTCTCTGTCTTACCGTTGTGCCTACTGGATAGTTGGGCTGGAGTGAGGCCTTCGGGCTGGAACCATTTCGAAGGGTTGCTTGTGCTTGACCAGCTTCCCCACAGCATGGAGAAATCCAGAACCTTGACGACTTCTGAATCCGTCTGTCCTTTTACGCTCCTCCCCCCGCCTGGACGCTTTCTCCGCCTGGCGTTCCACCACACGCGCCGGGTCTGTGTGCCGTCCTGTGGGCCTCAGGGCTCGTCCCACCTTCCCAGACGGAGCCACGTCCTCTCCTGCTCGGTCTCTTGAATTCTTCATTTCTCCCCCCGTCTCTGCTGCGTCCTCTCCCAGCTCTTCCGGGACGCCTGGTCTTCACTCTTGGCTCTTTGGACCTGCCTCTAGCTGGCTGCCTACGTTGTTTACTTTCCATTTCTTTGTCTTTTTTGCTTCGAGATTTACCTCACCTTATCTTCCAGACCGTCTGTTGATTTTTGTTTGCTTATTCTTCCTATCATAGTTTGCATCTCCTAGAACCCTTTTTGCTGTGATGGTTCTTTAGAAACCCGGAAGCAGCCTGCGGCCGCCATCCTACACCCTTCCCAGAGCCGGCAGGGCCGTGCTTGCTCAAGTCTCCTACTGCAGAGAAGAAATTTTGCTACCTGCACATTGTTCTTTCGGCTCTAATGTAAATGACTCTCCCCCTCCCAGTGACCTCTGCTGCCTGCTCACGGCCACTGGAGTGCCTGAAGTCTGGCCTCTGAGCTCGGAGCGCCGGGCCGTGCTTCTGTGGGCTGTGTCAAGGTCAAGCCCTTGCACGGCTCCCCTCCTGGCTGGCTGCGGCCTGCGGCCCGAGTGGGGACAGGCCCAGGAGACATAGTTCGGTTTGGTTTTGGTGTGCGGGGTCGGGGAAGGAGAGGTTCTGTTACAGAGCACGTGTTATACGTTCAGCCAACAACCATTCTTCAAACCCTCAGACTTCAGCCTGCAGATGGTTGGTTCAGAAAGAAAGGGAGGCAGGGCAGGTGTGAAGGGCAGGGACAAGGAGATGGGCCTCTTAGAAACGGAAGAACAGCTTTCGCGCTGAGCGAGGTTGTCTCAGCAACCCTTGCTTCGGCGCCCTTGCCGGCTGACCGGTGCACAGAAGGGCTCGGCGCTTGCTCGGGCACTGAGGGTGCTTCTCTCTCCCCTGCACAGCCTCACGTCCGGACCGAGGCAAGCGCGCCGCGCCAGGCCCTTAAAAAAGAAACAGAGGCCTGTGATTTGGCTTCTGTAGCCAAAAGGGAAAACAGAAGGGGCGCCACGCCCCCTCCGCCCTTACTTCCTGCCTCGGTCCAGGTGGGTGTCTCCTGCCATGGGGTGTCCCATGGGCAGCAGCTCGGGCTTCGCAGTGGCCTGCTCACGTTTGTGGCATACGCTGGGGTGCTCTGTGGCCGCCAGTGCTGGTCACTGAGCACGGAGGTGTGAGCGACTCACGCTGGTCCTTGCTGACGGGGTGCTGGCAGGAGAGCCCTTTCTTAGTTGTCTGGCTCTGACTTAGGAGGCGCTCCGGCTCAGCTTGTGCTCGGAGCATCAGCTCAGCAGAGCGCCTCGTGGCCCGGCCCGGCCCCTGGGCCTCTGAGTCCTCACAGCACCCCCGCCCTGCCCCGGTCCATGAGAAAAGGGCCGGTCCCCACTGTCCTGCTCACGTTTGTCACGAAGGCCAGTTCTGTGCCAGGCACTGTTTCAAGCTCTTCACGCATACTTTGCTGCGGTCAGTTATCCCCCGAGCTCACACACGAGGGGTGGACGCTCAGAGGGTTAGCAGTTCGCCCCAGTAACCGTGGGGTCTTAGCACTGTGTCCTCATAGCCGTCACGTCAGCGGCTGGGCACTGCTTCTTCCCCGCCAGACCCAGCACTCGCCGGGGCTGCCAGCTAACACTGACTTCCGAGGAACAGCGGATAATGTTGAAGTGTGACCACATCCCCAAATACTGCTTGGATAGGCTTATACTGTAAAACATGGCTGTTTCTCTTCAGCCCTTAGCGGAGTGACTTGCATTGTAATTAGCTACATCTGGCAGCCCTAAAGCCTCCTCCTGGTGGAGAAGAACTGGGGCCGGGGGTGAGGGAGGCCCCGTTTCTCTGCCTGGGTTGTGCCCGGTGCTGCAGGTGTCCTGGGTTTGACTCGTTATTTCAGAGTAAGACATAATGACGACGTAAGCTCCACACACGTCCAGCTTTTGCTGTTTTCCTCTAAAGAGAGCGTACGAAGACAGCGTTTTGTGGGGACGTGCCCAAATCCAGGGGCAAGAGGCCTTCACTTCCCATTCTCGAGGCAGAGAGCCACAAGAGGAGCTTACGACTCTTCCACACAGTCAGCCTAGCAGTTAGCTTTTCTCAAAGAATCACCCGACTGAAGCCAACTCATGCAGAACACTGTCTAAATTCCTTTAAAACTCCCTCAAAGGGAAACGCCACTTCTCCGCCTCTGTCTTTGCTGACCCGACTGGCCGGGCACTTCCTCAGAGCCTGCCCCGTGAGGCCTGCAAGTTGCGCCTCTCGGCCCTGAGGTCTGGGCTTCTCCGCTGGAGAGCAGAGGCCCTTTCAGCCCCAGCCCGGCGGGTGTGTCCGTGAGGCCGCCCCGCGGTGGCCAGATCTGGATACCCCGAAGGCCTGGGCTCTTCATGCAGGTCAAGGCCTGCCTGCCACCTGAGCCCCCAGCCTCGCTCCCGCCTGGGCGTGCTCCCTTCTCTCCTCACGTCTCAGCTGCTCCCCTCCGGCTCCTTCCTCTCCTGCTGCTGGAGCCTTCACACCCTCTCCTTCGGGGATGTCTGGGGGCTCTGAGCCGGCGTGTGTGAACACGGGGGGGCTTCAGCAGGACAAGGAGCAAACGACAGGCGCAGGAGCTCACACAGGGAAGAACTGAACTGTGTCCACAACTGTGACGGACATTCAGCTACCAGGAAAGTGGAAGTTAAAGAGCGAGCCCATCCTGTTTTCATGAGTGGCAAACATCAGGGCCTAGCGATAGAGAGTTAGCGGGGATCGCGGGGGGGCAGTCTGCGTGCTTCTGGGTGCTCAGGGGCCTGGGGGAGACTTGGCGGGTGGACCTTTAAGGTGTGCCTGCCCCTGTCCAGCAGCCCCGTCCTGGTCTGTGCCCGGAGAAGGCCCGGCCCGCCGCACGTGTGGGGCCCCTCGTACTCACCTTTAACGTCTCTGTTGTGGCCGCTTTATATAAAAACAGAGTAAAGAGTACGGTGCACCCCCCAGCCACGGACTGGCTCTCCCAGTCTGCACCTCCCAGCCACCCGTACGGCCGTCCCCAGGGCGTGGGCAGCTGGGACGGGCTCCGTACGTGTGTGCTCCTGTCACACAGCCGCTGAAGGTGACGAGCCAAACTTACTTGTGTCGCGTGGGTCGTCCAGCCCTGCTGCGTGAAAGTGAGGTTAAAAAAGTAGATTATGGGGCCTCCCTGGTGGCGCAGAGGGTTGAGCGCCGCACTGTGGAGCATCCGCAGTGCAGCAGCGCGAGTTCGATCCCCAGCCAGGGAGGGCACCCACAGGGCGCAGCAGACCTCTCCTGCCTCGCCCGCTGCTCCCCGCTGCTCCCCTCAGCAGTGTGCTTCAGTCCACCTGCCTGTTCTGCTCCCTGCTCTGTCTCTGGTGAGTCCTCTCAGCCCCCGCACCTCTGGCCTGTACCCAGCTCTGTGTGCATGAATAAATAAATCTTTAAAAAAAAGTAGATTATGAATGAAAAACCAAAACAGCTGTAAATGTTTCTGGGTCTTTCTAATTGATGCAAAATCAACAAGGGGTATGCAACCCCCTCAAGTCTGGGGAGGGGAGGAGGAGGCCCATAAGGGAAACTGTCGCATTTGCTTGGCCTTTGGCTCAGGCGACTGTCCTTGCCGAGGGCTGCAGTGGCTTTAGTCGGCTGTGCCTCAGCTGGAAGAGCCTGCCCTCCTCCACCCCTCCCGGTCCGGGGTGCTGACCCTGGTGCTGCCCCCTTCCCAAACACTGCTGACTGACCTCCTCCTATGGGAGATTTAACTTGCTTCTGCTCCCCCACGTGCCCCGCTTCCCCAGCCTCCCGCCCCCGTGTGGTTGCCTAACCACTTTCGTTTAAGCGCACCTGTTTTCATGTTCTTAAAGCCGTGCAAATATTGACACTTGCGAACACGGAGCGTGCGCGGGTACCGTTGCTTTGGGTGACTCCTGCTCCTGGAGTTTCTGCTTCCTCGTTGCTTCAGTCCCCAGGTGGTCGTCTCCTCTCCGCTGTCAGAGACATGGGGACTTGCGCGAGCTCCCAGCCCCACTTGCCCCCAGCCCTGTCCCCTGCTCCCTGTTGTCTGGCTGCAGTCCTCCCTCACCGTCTCCCTGGCATCCCCGTGCTTCCTTGGGGCTGGCTCCTCAGGGCCCGGTCTCAGCCTTGTCCTGCTTCGCCTGCCCCTGGGCTGCTGGGCAGCCGCCCCGGGAGCCGCCTGAGCCAGCGTGCGGGGCAGTGAGCGTCCGCGGCCAGGCACATCTGAAGTGCCTCCATCTGCGCCACGCTGGCCGGTCGCGCGCCCACAGGGAATTCGGGGCCGGAGAGCTGGAGCAGCTCCGGCGAAGTTTGTCTGACCATCTTCTCCTCTTTGAGGCTGAGTGAAGGCCCCCAAGAAACCCTTGTCTTCCTCCCTGGGGCCTGTAAGTGACACCCCATAAGAAAAAGGTCTTTGCAGAGGGGATGAGGCTAGGGCTCTCGATGCAGGGAGATGATCCCAGATGCGGGAATGCCCTCGGGGAGAGGCAGGGCGTAGACGCCCAGGGGGAGAGAGGGCACTGCAGTGGCAGAGGCTGAGCCTGGAGGGAGGCGGCCACAGCCAAGGCCTGGCCACCAGAGAACAGGGCTCCCGGGGCCCCCGGAGGGAGGGGCTGGGTGAGCTGGTGATGAGCTTTTGGCTAACAGGAAAAGAAGACACGTCTGTTGTTTGTTTTATTTTTAAGATTTATTTATTTACGCACACAAGAGCTGGGTACAGGCCAGAGGTGAAAGGGCTGAGAGGACTCCCCAGAGACAGAGCGGGGAGCAGAACAGGCGGATGGACTGAAACACACTGCTGAGGGGAGCAGCGGGGAGGCAGGAGAGGTCTGCCGCGCCATGTGGGTCCCTCCCTGGCTGGGGATCGAACTTGCACTGCAGTGGCTGCCGGTAGCTTCATAGCGCTGCAACTTCACCCCTGCGCCAGCAGGCAGGCCCCACATTCTGTTATTTTAAGCCAGCAAACCTGTGCTGCTTTGCCAGGGCAGCGCTGGAAGCTCTGGAAGCTAGCGGGGCCCGCGTGATGCCATTTCCAGGTGACGCCCCGGGCCTCAGAGAGCCCTTGGCTCAGGCCTCCTCCTGGCCGCCTCCCCAGGGTGCCCGCTCCCCGACTCAGTCTCTTAGCTTCTTCCCTTTCTCCGTTCGTTCGTTCGCACGTCTCCCGTCTGCTCTGGTGGTGTCCTCCACCGTCTTCTGAGTCTTCTCTTTGTGTTTAAATGTCTGCAACTCTATTTTTAATTTCCTAGAGCTCCTTCTCATCGCCTCTTTAAAATAGCTGCCGCCTTCCACGCAATAGCTCCTCTTATTTCTCTGAGGAGATTAATTATAGTTTTTTCCCTAAGTATCTGCTCTCTCTATTACTTCTCTCCTCAGAGGTCCCTGCTGTTTTTTTCATTCCCAACTTGTTTTGGTGAATTCCTTGGCATTTCTTCAGATGCACGGTGATTTGGGACTGCCCCTTCACATGGGAGGTGGCCCCAGGCCCCCGGCAAAGCCCAAGAGTTGGGGACGGTGGCCCCGTGCCCTTGGCAGGAGAAGAGGCTCTGGGAGCCCTTTCTCCAGGCGCCCACAGAGTCTCTGCCTGGCAGGAGCCCCCTCCCTGCAGGGCTCGCCTGCTCCCTAGTGGCGCCTAGGGCCTGCGCGGGCTCTGGCTGCCGCTGGGCACCACGACGGGGGCCGTAGAAAGGACGCTGCGGGTGACCCTCAGGGCCACGGGCGCGAGCTGGCGCTGGGCCCCGAGTACCGCAGACCAGCCTCCTGCCCACAGCCCCTTGCGCTGGGCACCGGCTGCAGCAGGCCCCGCCCCTGCGCTCTCCACCCCGCCCTGGCGCTGGCCCCCGCCCCCTTGGTGGGGCTGGGGGTGAGCCTGGGCTGGGAGACCTCGGCACTGTCAGATGGAAGCGGGCTGGAGCGCACCGGAGCGGCGTCCGTGGGTCCTGCCGTCTGGGCCACGTGGTGCCAGTGGCTGGTCTGTTTTCATTAAAAAGCAGCCTGCGCTCCTAGAGCCCGCCCGTTCCCTTGTGCAGCTTAGCGGACTGGGAGCCCTCGTCCAGCCCCACTGTGAGACTCGGTAGAGACTTCCTCACCCTCACTTCCTCCTCCGCCCCCCCAGCGCAAATCAGTAGCAAATCAGCTTCCTACAGAGCTCTGCTGCCTGAGACTGCCATTGCAGACCAGCCTGGGAGGCGTCTGGACGCCCAGTGCCTGCTGTGGGTGGCTGCCCGGCCCAGGCCGCCCCTCACCCACAGACTCGCAGCCCAGCGGCCCTCTGGGCCGGGCGACCCTGCGCTCGCTCTGGCCGGCAGGGTCAGCGGTCAGCTTGCCGGCCGCCCCAGCACGTGCGCCGGTGTTCTTGCACTTGGCGCCCCCCAGCCGCCCCTTCCTGAGCTTGCAGGTGCTGAGATCAGCTGTGCCTGGCTGGCAACCCCCTCCCTGCTGCTCCGCCTGCCCCCGCCCTCGGGGCCTCTTGCCTTCCCCCCTTCACCTCAGGTCCAGAGCCCTGGCGCACACGGTGCTCCCCTGCCTCCGCCCCGTGCCCCAGCCAGCGGCTGCGGTCTGTGCCCCTTGCTGTGCTGCCTGGTGTTCTGGCTCCTGCCGGCCCCCACCCCCACCCGAACTGCCTCCTTCCCTCCGCCTTGGCCCCAGGCCCGGCCCGGTGTCTCTGCAGCGCCTTCTGGGCCTGCCATGTGGCCCCAGCCCTCTCTCTGGGGCGATATTGACCACAGCCCTAAATAGCCCCTGCTCTGAGCCCCCGTGGCGCCTGCATGGGGCGAGCAGGTGGGAGAAGGGGACAGTCTTACGACCCTGTGCTTCCCAGCCCCCAGCGCTAGGGTCTCTGTAGGTTCTGGTGATTTGGTGGGAACCTGGGTCTGTTCTATTCCCAGGGTTTCCACCGCAGAGGCTCAGTCCGAGCGGCCGACAGCCGCAGGTGTATGGCCTCAGTTCTGGGCCGGACCCGCGAGCCCCGTGGGCCGACTTGTGGACAAGTCTCCTAGGAACTGGGCTGTCTGCGGGAGCGAGCAGGACGGCCGACTGGGCTGCAGGCATGTGTCTGGGTGACGCCTCCCGGTGACAGAGGACCCGCCCTGTCGCCCCCGGGCGTTCGCTCAGTGTGAGCACCGTGCAAAGCGAAGGGACAGCCGGTCAGACAGACCCCTGGGGCCTCAGGGCTAGGGGCAGTCAGCATCCTCGAAACACCCGAGCTCCATCCAGGGAACCCGGGCGCAGCCTCGTGGCGCACCCTGTGAGCCGACCCGGGGTGCAGAGTGAGTGCAAGACCCGTGGCCGCCCCTGGGGCCTGCTAAAGGACCTGCCTGGCCTCTGGCGGGTCTAGCCCCCGAAGGGTCTGCAGTAGCGTACCTTTTTGCACCAGGGGGCGGTGTTCCCCCCACAAGCCTCCACCCCTGGAATGAGGCTGGGCCCACGCCTGCTCCCCTACAGCCATCCCTCACTTGCCTCCTCCCCTGAACCTCCTTGGTCCAGTCCACAGAGACCCATGTCAGTGCCACTTGTCACCGTTCCATCCCGTCCCCTTTCTGCCGCCGCACACCAAGGGCTGCCAGGGCAATTGGCGCAGGGGGGAGCTCCGCTTCGAGCTGGCAGCTCTGCCTGGAGCCCCCTGTCCCCCTCCGCTCTGCCTCGTGCTGTGCCGGCCACTGTTTCTTGTGACCCCGCCAGATGCAGCCGTGGCCTGTGGGCAGCTCGGTGGCGGAGGCTGCAGCCCTGGAAATCGGGTCTCTCCTGTCACTTGGGCCCATGGGCTGCAGGGGCGGCGCAGTCCTGCTGGGAGGGCGCCCAGAGCCCATCCCCCGCCAAGGCAGGCCCTCCGCCAGGCGCTCTCCGGCTCTGACCTGCTTTTGCTGGCAGCTGCCAAGGCTGGCTGGGGGCGGCAGCCGGGCCTGGTGGGGTGCTAGGCTGGGGGTGCCTTGGCAGCAGAGCTTCTGACTCCTCACCCTTCCCTCAGCCCCTCAGCTGCTCCCCCACATGCCTGAGATGGATGTGCTGCGGCACTCAGGCCCCGGGCTTTCCCACCACCGCCCGCTGCCCCCCAGGCCCGGCCGTCCCTCCCTGTGCTCTGCCCACTGCCGCCTCCGAGGCTGCGCGGTGCTGTATGGCGATGGGGTGTTCGCGGTGGAGGGGACAACACTCAAAGGGCCATTCAGGCCTGACCCTGCTCCCAGCCAGGAGCTCTGGCCGCAAGCGCGTGCTCCCGGGACAGTGGCCTCGCCTGGACCCAGCGTGGACACTGGTGGCCCGGCCAGAGGCCCTGTGCTGTTCCGGCTGCCAGTGGCGTCTGGGAGCTGGGGTGGGGCCGGCGTCGTGGGGCTCCCCCGGGAAGGTAAGAGCCTTCGTGCCGCGTCGGAACTGCCCTCGTCCCGCGGCGCTCCCTGCCGACACCCTTGGCGCATGGCAGGCGGCCGCCTGGGCCCGTGACGTGGTTTTAGCGGGAGCTTGTCTGGCTGGTCTCCCAGGGGCCGTCACTCGGTGCTTCTGGTGCCGCTGGCGTGATGCGGCACCTCTCGTGGGCCGGCTCCTGCTCTGAGGGAGCCACTGGCTCGGGTCGCCTCTGGCCCTGCCGGGTGACCCTGGCGGCCAGCTGCCCAGCACACCTGCTCCCTTCTCTGCAAGCGGCGATGGGAGCTGGAGGCCTCCCCAGGAGCGGGGAACCTGCCCGGCACCTGCAGCGCTGACCCGGTACCGGCCGGTCACGTCACTGGGGCTGGGGCAGACTCTGGCCGCCCACCAGCCACAGGCTGCGTGGGTGCCTTCCAGGCTCCCCCCACCCCCCACAGGAGCACGCGCGGCAGAGGCGAGGACAACAAGTGGAAGGGACACCCAGCGTCTGCGGCGCCGTGCTGGGGGCCAAGGCAGAGAGCCCGCCCGGAGGCCTGGGCCCTCGTCCTGCCAGGGCCCGCGCAGCGGCCAAGTGCGAACCGGCCGTGTCCGGTGCGCCACTCCAGGCCGGGAAAGGCTGTCAGCTGGCGTGTGCAGAAAACAGCAAGCGGGCCTGCTGGACTTGGAGAGGACCGGGGTGCACGAGTGGCGGTGGCCGCCTTTCCCTCTGTCGCCCCCACCATCTTGGAGCCAGGAAAGAAGCTTTCGCGGGCAGGCGCTGGCCAGGCGGGAGTCCCTGGGCGGTCATAGAGGCCCATGAGCACCGGCCGGCCCGCGGGCCTCTCCTGCTGGGCAGCCACGGCTGGCGGGCCCTCCTGTCCGAGCCGGCCCCCTGGCGGAAGGGGGGCAGGGAGACGGCTCAGGCACTGGCGTCGCAGGGCTCCTGGAGCGCCCAGGGAGTCTCAGCAAGGCTGTCGGGGCCTGAGCCTCGGGCTCCGTCTGCCAACCCAAGCGCCAGAGCGCACCGGAGCGGGTCGTCTCTGGACAGCAGCGCAGCTGCCTGGCTGAGGGGCGCTGGGTGACCCTGGGTGGAGCCCGAGGCAAGGCCAGCCCTCCAGAGGCTTTGGGGAGAGCCGCCTTGGGGAGAGAGGCTGGCACCCTTGTCACCCCAAAGCCAGGCTGGCACTGGCAGGGACCTGTTCAAGACCTGAGGCCGCGCCTCCGCCCCGTCTGGGCCAGGGTCGGGTGCCGAGGCCTTCCACGCCCTGCTCCCATCGCAGGGCGGCTCCTCGGCGGGGCCCCCTGTGCCTCCACTGCTCACCCCTGCCGCCCAAGTACGCAAGTGCACGGCTCCCCTCCCCGTGCGGGGTGCGTGAGAGGAGGGCGCTGTGGGGACCGGCCCCGCCCATCCCGACCCCTCCAGCACCACACACCGAGTGACTCCTCACAGCGCCGGGAAGGGCGGCAGCCCTGCTCCCGGGGGTGGGGGCCGAGAACCCCCAGGCTGCAGTAGATCCCTGGGGGCTCCGTCATTGTCCCCCTGGTGTGTCTTCTGGAAGAGGGGGTTTGGAGAGGAAAGGCTGGGTACAGGCTGAGCAAGTCCGGAGAAGGGCAGGTGATCTAGAATGAGCTGTGTCATTTTGGGGTCCTCAGGTCTCTGGTGGCTGCCACTGGGGGCTGCAGCTGTGAACGAGCTGGGCCTGCACTCGGGGGGGCGGGGCGCTCCCCAGGCCCTGGCCCTGCGGCCTCTGTGCCTTTCACCAAGTCAGTCCCGCGGCAGCGCCCGTGGGTGTCCTGCCTCGGGGTGCCCCCTGGCTGGAGTCACCTGCTCCCCCTGACTCAAGCGGTTGGGCCCAGGGAGAGGAGCAGGTGGGGGGCCCTTCCTGGCCCCATCCCCTGACTTCATGCTGCCCCCGCCCTCCAGCGGCCTGGCCGCGAACTTCGTGTCCTGGGACTGGTGACCTCCAAGGGGCAGAAGCAGCCCGGCCTCGCCGGTGTCCGGCTCGGTCCTCCAGCCAGAACTGTGCTCTGCTCCGTGTGCCCGACCCGGCCTGCACGGGGGAGGGTGGCGGGCACCCTCCTGGCTGGCAGCTGGGCTGGGGCCAGCACTGGGGGCCAGTGGGCGTGCACTGACCCGGAGGGCCCCGTTGTCCTGGGAGGAGAGGCCCTGGGAGATGGTCTGAGCGGGCGCCGGGCAGGGCCAGGCCAGCGGCTCCAGGAGCTCCGCGGTGAAAGAAGGGACAGGGGCCCCCAGGGCCGGGGATCTGGGGGCTCCTGGATGACAGAGATCAGGTCACACTGCCCCTCAGAGCCCAGGCGCGGCCCTGAAGTTCAGTCGTGTGGGGCCCCATCCCCAATGATAGCCACTGGGGCCCCGGGGCCCCCACGGTGATGCAGCATCCACAGAGGCCAGGGCTGGGCTCGGGACACCCACCCGGCACGCCCAGGCTCCGGGGCCAGGGGCGCACGGCCTCACAGATGGGAGACGGGGCCCCAGCTGCCAGGCCCTCGGGGAGGAAGGGCACGGAGGGCAGCCCCGGGCTGCCGACGGGCGCTGGCTGCCTGCCCCGTGGCGCTGCCCTCTGCCCCACTTCCCCACCGCGCCGGCTGCCCGGGACCCTGACCTTTCCCTTCTGAAAACATCCGCCTGGCGCCCCTGCCCGGGGCTGGCCCGCGCGGGTCTCAAGTCCAACCTGCTTTCACTTCCCTCTGCTGACCCGTGGCGTCCGGGTCCCTCCTGCACTCCTGCGCCCGAGCGTGGCTGCAGCCTGCACCCGAGCGTGGTAAGGCCGAGGCCGCGCCTGCAAAGGGTCCCACGCAGTGGGCTGGGGCGCCCTGTTGCCTGGCTCTGGGCTCGGGTGGCGCTCGGCTCAGTCCAGGGACATGGCCCGCCGGTGGGAGCGCCTCCCGGGGGTAGGCGACCTTCCCTGGAGGCACGTGCTCACCTGCAGTGTGTGGGGGCAGGGCGCCGCCTTCCGAGCCCAGCCCAGCCCACGGCAGCAGATGTGAGCCCCTCACCTTGTCCCAGCCCTTCGCTTTGTTCTGCAAAGCCCTCCCTCCCCGCCGCGCCCACCGCAAGCACCGAGACCGCAGGGCTCAGGGCAGGCCCAGGAGGACGGGGCCGCGCAGCTCGGCGCTGGCAGGGCACCGTGAGGTCAGCGGCCGCCCTCGGCCTTTGGGGTTTCTTTGCGCAGCTGGGCCACGAGGCCACGCTGTTACCTCCGCAGTGTCTGGCTGCCCGGTGCACGTCTGTCGTCAGCAGGCAGAGCCCGCCGAGGCCATGTCCTGCTCCTGCCCGTGGACGCCCGTGTCGACAGCGTGGGCGCGCGCTGGTCTGCTGGGCCTCCGGCTGGGCTTCCGTCCCGAGCAGCCGGCGGGCTTCCAGGGGTGGCGGCAACTGGTTGGGCACGTGCGGGAGGCTCCGGCTGGGTCTGCAGATGATCTTCCCTGGGACTGCCTGGTACGCTGGTCTGCCTCCCCGGTCTGCCTCCCACGGCCCCCCCCACCCTGGTCTGCCTCCCCCGGCCGTCCTGGTCTGCCTCCCATNCCCCCCCCCCCCCCCCCCCCCCCCCCCCCGTCTGCCTCCCCGGTCTGCCTCCCCCGGGCCATCCCAGTCTGCCTCCCCTGGGCCCCCCCAGTCTGCCTCCCCGGTCTGCCTCCCACGGGCCGCCCCGGCACTCGCCCCGGCTGCTCACACTGGGCAGCGGCCTCCGGGCTCTCCTCCGCGTGCTGGTTTTGGGGGCGGCTCTGCCCGGGGCTCTCAGCCGCCTGTACCCCTGCGTGCCGGGGCTCCTGGAGCTCCCGCGGGAGGTAGCTGGCCTCAGCAGCCCTGCTGCAGGACAGCATTTCCGCCCCAGCGCGGCCTGCTCCGGGCTGCTCCCGGGCAAAGAGGCTCCCTGGGGGTGCGGGGCCCCTGAGCAGAGCCGAGGGCTGCACGGGCAACAAGGGGAGTAGCTGAGGGAGGGTGAAGGCCAGTGTTTCCGTGGCTCCCACCGCCTCCTGCAGCCCAAACAGCAGCACAAAACCGTCTTTTTTTTTTTTTTTTTCCTTAAGACATTATGTATGCACACAAGCACTGGGGTGCAGGCCAGAGGTGCAGGGGGTGAGAGGAGTCCCCAGAGACAGTGGGGAGCAGAACAGGCAGATGGACCGAAACACACTATTGAGGGGAGCAGCGGGAAGGCAGGCGAGGTCTGCAGCACCCTGTGGGTCCCCTCCCTGGCCGGAGGCAGGGATCGAACTCGTGCTGCAGCGGCTGCGGTTTGCTTCATAGTGCGTTGCCTAACCCACTGCGCCACCGGGGAGGCCCTCCTGCTTCTTTTCTTCCCTCTCCTTTCTGTTTGGTCTTTGTCTTCTCCTTCTTGTGGCCATAGCGTGACCGTGAGGTTTCTGCAGTGTGTTATATTTACTGAACCTGTTTTCACGTTCCTTCCTTGAAACAAATGGTTGGTCAAGCGTTTTCAGCTCTCCCAAGAACCACAGCGGCTGTTGGGCGGGGCGGTGGGGCCAGGCGGTGGGCAGGCCTCTGGCCAGCCTGCGCGCAGCGGCCACTTTGGACTCGGCGGGCTGCTTTCATCACCTGTGGGTGAGAGGAGGCCGAGCTGCAGCGTGCACACTGTGGGGGCTGGCTTCCGTCGGTTCTGGAAGAATTCTTCTGATGGAGGCAGAACGCACACAGCAGAGTTCTGTCGGCTGTGTGCGCGACCCACTCACGCTTGGCGCCTCCATGCTGCCCAGCCTGGCACCCCCTCCCGTCTCCGGGGCGTGCCCTCTCGCGGGACAAGGCTCTGCCCCACGAACACGGGCGGCCTGTCCGTCTCCGTGACTGGGGCCCTGGGGCCTCGGAGGAGCGGCTCGCGGCTCCCACCCCGCTGGTTGTTGCTGCTCGTTGGCTCTGCGGCCAGCGGCTATCTGAAGCCCTCCGCACCCCACTGCACCCCGCCCCCAGAGGCCTCTCCCTCCTCCTTCACCCGCCTCGCCCAGCCGGCCTGGAGGGGCCGGGGACTTGACGCAGAGAGCGGGCTCCCGAGCGGGCCGCGGGCTGGGCCTGACCGTGGGCCTCGGGTGGGGCCAGCGCCGCTTCTGCCCAGGCTGGAATTCGCTCGCCAGCGGCCCTGGGCTGCAGCAGCGCGAGGGGGACACGGCGCTGCGTTCCTGCGGGGTCCCCGCGGCCCCTGCTCTCCCGGGCCTCCAGCCGTGCTGTGCCGACCTGCGCCCTTTCCTCCCAGATGCTGAAGTTCCAGACCATCCGCGGGGGCCTGCGGCTCCTGGGCGTCCGCCGCACCTCCACCGCCCCGGCCGCCTCCCCCAGCGTCCGGCGCCTGGAGTACAAGCCCATCAAGAAGGTCATGGTGGCCAACAGAGGTGGGTGCGCCCTCCCCCCGTCCCGCCCGCCCCGCCCCTGCTGGGGACCCGCTGACTTCCGTGACCCCAGGTGAGATCGCCATCCGCGTGTTCCGGGCCTGCACGGAGCTGGGCATCCGCACAGTGGCCGTGTACTCGGAGCAGGACACCGGCCAGATGCACCGGCAGAAAGCGGACGAGGCCTACCTCATCGGCCGCGGCCTGGCCCCGGTGCAGGCCTACCTGCACATCCCGGACATCATCAAGGTTGCCAAGGTGAGTGGGCGCAGCCTGGTCTTCCTGGGGCTCTGGGGTCAGGGGCACGGAGTGCTGTGAGCAGAGTGGGGGCAGGGACGGAGGAGGGAGTGAGGCGGGGCGGCTCCAGAGCCGCGGGCCTTGGTCAGGGCGTGTGAGGCGCCTGAGGGCCCTGCTCTTCTGCCCCCACAGGAAAACAGCGTGGACGCCGTGCACCCCGGCTACGGGTTCCTGTCGGAGCGTGCCGACTTCGCGCAGGCCTGCCAGGACGCAGGGGTGCGCTTCATCGGGCCCAGCCCCGAGGTCGTCCGCAAGATGGGGGACAAGGTGGAGGCCCGGGCCATCGCCATCGCCGCAGGTGAGTGGGCCGGCCGGGCCCCAGGCTGGGCCGGGGCGCCAGCCTGTCACAGAGGCCCGCCGTCTCCCAACAGGTGTCCCGGTGGTGCCTGGCACGGACGCCCCCATCACCTCCCTGCACGAGGCCCAGGAGTTCTCCAGCACCTACGGCTTCCCGGTCATCTTCAAGGCGGCCTACGGGGGCGGGGGGCGCGGCATGAGGGTCGTGCACAGCTACGAGGTGAGCAGCCGGCGGCCGGGGGGCTGTGACTGCGCCCCTAGCCGCAGGCCCAGCCTCACGCGGCCCCGCCCCGCAGGAGCTGGAGGAGAACTACACCCGGGCCTACTCGGAGGCGCTGGCCGCCTTTGGGAACGGGGCGCTGTTCGTGGAGAAGTTCATCGAGAAGCCGCGCCACATCGAAGTGCAGATCCTGGGTGAGTGGGGTCGCGCCCCCGGGTCGGTGGCTGGCCTTCGGGAAGCCCCAGCGCTGGGCTGTCCGGGCTGTCCGCGTGTCCCTCTCTCCCTGCGCCAAGCCGCGTGCGGGCTGCGGGTGCGGGCTGTCCGGGCTGGGGGAGCTGAGCGGCTGCCTGCACCCCAGGGGACCAGTACGGGAACATCCTGCACCTCTACGAGCGGGACTGCTCCATCCAGCGGCGGCACCAGAAGGTGGTGGAGATCGCCCCCGCCGCCCACCTGGACCCGCAGCTCCGGACCCGGCTCACCAGCGACTCTGTCAAGCTGGCCAAGCAGGTGAGGGGCAGGGCTCTGCGGACACTTCTGGAGGCAAGGGCAGGGCGCCGCCCCGGGGCGGGTGGGCACGCACAGCCTGCTGGGAGAGGGGGCCAGGCGCAGCTCTGGGAGGGGCGGGGGACTCTCCTGGAGGACAGAGGGACTGCGCAGCCCTGGGGACCCTCCTGTGTGACGGCGGAGACGCCAGGCCCAGGGACCAAGCCCAGAGCCCCGAAAGGCTGGCAGGTGGGAGCAGGGGCCGCAGGCCACCTCAGTCCCTCTGCCCGGGCTGAGCTTCTGCAGCCACCAGCCTGCCCCGGAGAGGCGGGAGGCCCTGGGCTGTGGGGTTGGGGGCTTCCTCATGGCCGTGCCTTCCTCAGCCATGTCCTGCTCCTCAGCCTCTGCTCCGGGGAGGTGGGCGGGCTCCCCGTCGGGAGAGCGCCCCCAGGGCCAGCAGGCGTCTTGCTCTCTGTCCTCCTGGGCCCTCCTGCCCCCAGCCTCACTCAGTGCGGGCCTGGCCCACTTCACCTCCCCTCCAGAGCCCCCCCGGCCCCGAGGATGGCAGGTGGCCACCGCCCCAGCAGCAGGCTGGCGGCTTCTGCAGGGGGCTCCAGCCACAGCCCACACGGCACCCAGGAGGGTCCCCGGCTGAGGCTCCAGTCGCGTGCCTGTGGGGGGCGGAGCAAGGCAGAGCCCAGCCGGGCCTCCCTCCAGCGACAGCTGCCGGTGCCGGCAGAGCCTGGCAGAGGGCGCGTTCTCAAGGGCCGCTGGGTGAGCCCAGGAGGGGTGGGCGGCGGGACGCGAGGAGCGGCCAAGGATGGACCCTGTGGCTCCCGGGAGACATCCCGGCGGCGGGGCATGGCTGGCAGTGGCCCCTGCGCCTGCTGGCACCCCTGGCGGTCCTGGGTGGGGCTGAGTGGCTGACCCGCGCCCCGCAGGTGGGCTACGAGAACGCGGGCACCGTGGAGTTCCTGGTGGACAAGCACGGCAAGCACTACTTCATCGAGGTCAACTCCCGCCTGCAGGTGGAGCACACGGTCACCGAGGAGATCACAGAGTGAGCGCTGCCGGCGGGTGCGCGAGGGAGTGGGCGGTGTCCCGCGGTGAGGGCGGGCAGGGCCTCGGCCTTGGGCGCCACTGCAGGAATCCGCAGGGGGCAGAGGAACCCACCGTCCTGCCCCCACGCGCGCAGGCCCCTTGCCGTTTTTCAGATGAGGAACCTGAGGCTCAGAGAGGTTGAGAGTCGCCCAAGACCATGCCCCCAGACTGGACAGGGCCCCGCCACTCCACAGCATTCGTTTTCCCCCATTTTTATTTACTGCGTAGTCGCTTGGCAGTTTGGGCGTCTGGGGCTTCGCGCCCACTCTCCGTGTGTTTCCTGGAGGTGCCCCCACGCCTGTGCCTCCGAGGGACTGCCCCCTTGTGCGCTCCCGGCCGGCCTCCTGGTGCCCGGGCTAAGCCATCGCTGCGCCTGCACCCGGCCCCTCCGCAGGCGGCCGAGCCGCGGGTCCCGAGCGGCCGCAGCTCCGGCTCCCGGCTCCTCCCTAGGCCAGCGTGTCCCCCGCAGCGCCGGGCGTGGGCCCTCAGCGTCTCCCACTTCGAGAGCACGGTCTCACGTGGCTTCAGGTGCCTGTTTTGAGCCGTTGAATCGCCAAGCCCTGGCGGTGGGCCAGTCCGTCTCCGCCTTCCCGGCAGCTCCCCTCGACCCGGGCCCACTTGAGGCCAGGGGTGCCAAGGGGCCCGGCTGCCTCTGCCTGCAGGCGCACGGCGACCCCAGACCAGCTGTCTGGAAGCCAGGGCCGGCCGAGGCGGGTGCCAGTGTCGCCCCTGCCCGCGAGCCCTCTCCCGGTGCGCGGGTCAGCGCCGGGGCAGACTGCTGGGAGCCCAACCCCTTGCGGCCACAACACAGGGGCGTGCGCAGCGGGCTGTGCGGAAGCGCGGAGGCCCTGCTGGCCGCAGCCCGCGGACGTGTCCAAGCCGGAGTGCGGACACAGCTCCCTCGGGGCCTTGGCCACAGCGAGCCTGGTGCGGCCCGTTCCAGGAGCCGCGTGCCCCGCCCTCGAGGGTCCTCGGCCCAGACCCCCCGGGGCCCAGGAGGACACGTGCCGCCCGCCACCCTGCCGTGAGGCCCCACGCCTGCAGCGGTCCATTTCCATGAACCCAGGGCCGCAGCTCCTGTTGTCTTGCAAAGGAGGCGCGTGAGGGCTCAGAGCAGGCGTAGCAAAGCGGGCGCGGGGCAGGGTGGGCACAGCCGCCGCGGGAGGACGGAGCGCAGAGCCGGTGCGTCTGGGCGACGGGAGCAGGCAGAGGCAGGCAGGCCCATCACGTCACTCAGAGCTGGCAGGTGCTGGGGCTGCCGGGGCTGGGCCGCCGCGGGGAGGGGCCGCCTCCTCCCTCAGCCCCTGCTCACCTGCCCCGCCTCCCGCAGCGTGGACCTGGTCCACGCCCAGATCCACGTGGCCGAGGGCCGCAGCTTGCCTGACCTGGGCCTGCGGCAGGAGAGCATCAGCATCAATGGCTGTGCCATCCAGTGCCGGGTCACCACCGAGGACCCTGCACGCAGCTTCCAGCCGGACACCGGCCGCATCGAGGTAGGCGGGGCCTGCACCCCAGCCCCTGGGAGGCCACTGGGCTGGGCTCAGGCCAGGCCAGGCAGCGTCCACGTGAGGGCAGGTGCGGAGAGACTGTGCCTCGTGCCGGGGCGTCCGCTGGTCCCTGCACGGGACAGGCACGCCCACTAGGGGAGCCGGGGTGGGCCCAGAAAGGAGGCCCAGGCCCTCCCAGGCAGCCTGGACCTCGCCTCGCTCTCGCTGGGCGGTACTGACCCCCGTCCTGCCTCGGGTCACAGGGAGGGGCTGGCGCACAGGACCCAGGGGTGCTGCAGAGGCTCGGGCCCCACAGCCCAGCGAGGGGCCAGCCAAGTGCAGGGCCCGTCAAGGAGAGAGGGAGTTGGGGAGACCTGAAGGAGCCCCAGCGGCCACTCGAGGCTGCTAAGGGTGGGCAGAGGAAGGGTGGGGCACTCGGGACAAGCCCCCCACAAGAGGTCCTGTGACAAGGGGTCCTGTGCCTCCCAGGGCGTCCCCGCTAGCTCCTGTCTGCACTCTGCCAGCAGCGCCCCAAAGCCATGGCTCCCCCACACCCCCAGAGCCTAGGGCCCTGCCCCACCCTCTGCCCCTCGCCGGCGGATACCTCTGAGCCGGGGAGTGCCGTGGCCAGCGGCCCGGCTGCCGGCGCCGGCGTGTGCTGCGCTCCGCTGCTCCCGTGTCCGCAGAGGGCCGGGCCGCCTGGGACTCACACTCCAGGGCGGGGACCCTGGCACGGGGCTGGGGGCGCTTCGGGATGCTGGGAGGTGCACAACTGGCCTGCGGGGCGGAGACTCTGGGTCCCGTTTCTGGAACGGTCCCGGCCCGGCCCGTACGTGGGGCGGCCGAGCCGAGCACTGTCCGGCGGGCCCGCGACTGCCCTGCGACCTGCCCAGGCCCCCTCTCCCTCTCCTCCTGAGGCCGGGCCCCCCCCCGAGCCCGGCTCACCACACGGTATTTTTAGCCGTCAGTTCCTGCTCGCAGCCGAGCGTTCACCCTTCAATATTTTATTAAGTTCCTTTTTATCGAACCCGGGTCTGCGGCCCTTGGGGCAGAGCGCAGCGGGGTGTCATGCTCCCACGTTCCTCGCCCACATCCCCCAGGCCTTCGGTGCTAGTGCTGGCCACTCCCTGGGCACCCAAGTGTCGGCCTCCGGCCGTCTCCCGTCTGTCCCCAGGGGCTGCCGTGGCCTGGTCCTGTGCCTGTGCGGGGAGCGGCCCCGCGGCACAGGCCCTCCCGGGCACGGCCTCTGGCCTCGGCCCGTCGGGCGACCCTGCCTGCCAGCTCGCGGTGAGCGGGGCTGCGGCGGGCACTCTGGCCTGCAGGACGGGCGAGTGGACAAATGCGCAGAGCCCGGGGCCGGAGAACTGGGTTGCAGATGTGGGGAGGTCACTGTGAGCAGGTCCTGCCGGCCCAGGGCCCCCTGCCCGGACCCCTCAGCCCACGTGCCAGGCACGAGCCTGCGGCTGCGGCATCTCCCCGGGGCCCCACCTCAGCCCCGCCCTGGCCCCCACCAGCTCCCCTGGGAGGAGGAAGCCACGAGGGGCAGCACCCACAAGGATGCGCCCCGGGGCATCGGGCAGACACAGGGCAGAACTTCCCCAGCCAAAGCGTGGCTGCACCCTCGCGCGCCCCGACCCCAGCCCGGCGTCCCTGGCCTGACCGCCCCTCCCGCAGGTGTTCCGCAGCGGGGAGGGCATGGGCATCCGCCTGGACAACGCCTCCGCCTTCCAAGGCGCCGTCATCTCGCCCCACTACGACTCCCTGCTGGTCAAAGTCATCGCGCACGGCAAGGACCACCCCACGGCCGCCTCCAAGATGAGCAGGGCCCTGGCCGAGTTCCGGGTCCGGGGCGTGAAGGTGAGTGCGGGCGCGGCCTGCAGGTCGGCTGGGGAGCCCCGGCCCCTCCAGGCCAGCACCCCGCGCGTCTGCGTCCAAGCACACCGGGCCTCCTCCCAGACGCACCGGCCCCCCGGCTGGTGGCCCTGGAGCCCGCCCTGGACAAGCTTTTAATTTCAGGAGTGGGCGCCTCGGGTAGGGGCGCGGGGTGAGGTCACTTGGCGTGCAGCCAGACGCCCCCTGGCCTGGACACGCCACCAGGGGCGGCTGGGGCAGGCCGGGAGGCCCTGCCTGACCCGGACCTGCAAGGCCTGCTGGCTGGGCCCGGCCACGTGGCGCTGGAGAGGCGCAGCCGCGTGCTGGCTCATCCTCAAGGCCAGCACCCCTCTCGGCCATGGGCGCCGCCCGGGCAGATGGGCCCGCAGGCCTGTAGGGCTGCTGCCGTGGTCGGAGGGGTGGCTGGGCATCTCGCCTGAGGGGTGGCTGAGCATCTCGCCTGCTGTACGGCCCGCGGGGGCAGCAGCCTTTAGGGAGGGCGTGCGCAGTGGGGGTGTGGGAGTGCGCCCCTGGGCCCCTCGCCTCCACCCACCTGGGAGGGGATGCCAGCCCCCCACGTGGGGGTCCTCTTTCTTCTGGCCACACCTGGTCTTACCCCCCACAGGGCCTTGGCCAGTGTGTGCCCCGGTGGGCGGCCTGGCCAGAGTGTCCTCCCCAGAATGTGCACCCAGACCAGGCCCTGGCTCCAGCCTCGCCCCTGCTGCCTCCGCGCCTCACCCCTCCCCGTCCCGCAGGACCTGCCCCTGCTCCCCACCGTCAGCCCTCATGCTCCTGACACTCCGGCCGCAGCCGGGAGCGTGTTCTGGGATGGGGCTGTGCAGACCCGTGTGGGCACGCCCGGCACGCGCGCTCGCCCCTCAGCAGCTGCCTGGGGTGCCACTGCAGGCCCAGGACACCCACACCCCGACCCTCAGCAGGTGTTCTGTGGCCCTGCAGCCCAGGCCCGTGGGGGGCTCCAGGGGCAGCAACCCCTCCCCAGGGGCCCCAGGCAGCCGCCCGTCACGGAGCCCCCAGGTGCCAGTGCAGTGTTGTGCCTGCGGGCGTTTTGGACACTGGTTCCTGCCCACCCTGCCGGAGCGACTATCAAGCCAGAGGTGGGGGAGCCTGGGCCCAGGGTGGCGAAGCTGGCGTGAGCAGCGGCCGGGCGCAGCCTTCCCCAGCACCTGACAGCCGCAGCGTCTGGGGCGGCCTGGCCCAGGCCCTGGTGGGGTCTGCAGGTTTCAGACACAGGGCAGGGCAGGGCGCTTCCCCGCCCTCCTCCAGCCCCCGAGGACGACCTGCAGACAGTGGGCAGCGGTCACCAGCAGGCGCTACGGGCCCTTCTGGCCAAGCCGGTCATGAGGAGCCGGTCATGAGGAGCCGGCCAGGTCCCTCTGCCAAGGGCTGCGCCACCGCTGCCCACTCCAGTGGCCACTGCGCCCCCCACGGCCTGCCCACGGGAGGACACAGGCAGGGCTCAGGCCCTCGTGCCTGGCTACCTGGGGCGTCAGATGTAGGCATGTGGCCGGCAGACAAGAGGGAGTGATGCACATAGCCTCTGCCTGCCCCAGGCCCTGCCCCCCACCCATCCCAGGCCCTGCTGCCCTCCAAGGGCCAGCAGGAGACAGACAGGCGTGGAGGTGGCCCCCAGGCTTTTATTATAAAGAAAAACAAGACGCCCGCTCAGTGGCGCAGCCCTGCCTCAGCGGCTGTGAGCACCTGTCAGGGACTGTCCCCGCACGCCCTGAGGCCAGGCTGGGGAAGGGCCCGTCCTGCCCAGCGCAGAGGGGCCCGAGGCGCAGAGGGGCTCTGGGCGGTCCTGCCCCCGGGCCGCAGCCCGCCCCGCACCTCCCCGGCTGGCCCCTGCCATCACACCACACTTTCCTCCAGCCGCTCCGCACTGCCCCCCACCCCCCGGCACCCTGCCCCTAGCAGCCCCCCATGCACAGAGTGGCTCCGTCGGGCCCAGACCCCCCCAATGCGCCTGGCGTAGCCATAGCACCCGCCAGCGTCGCCCAGGTCCAAGGAGCAGCTGCGCTGGGGGCGCGGCGGGGGGCTCCGCGGCGGGTGGGTCTTGGGCGTGGGGCTGGGGCCGCCGTTGGTCTGAGACTGGACGTGGCTGAGCTTGAGGGGGAGGCGGCCGTTCCCGGCCCCCCGGCCCCGAACCAGCAAGGCCACAGTGAAGACCAGTAAGGCAGCCACCAGCACGCCCCCCACGGCCACAGTCAGGGTCCCGCCCAGCACGTGGGCCTGCAGGGCGTGGCACAGGGGCGTGGCCGGCAGCGTGGAGAAGTGGGCACAGCCCAGCAGCCTGGTGGCCGTGAGGTCAGAGGGCCCCGCGGCGGGCGACAGGGCCAGCAGGCAGAGGTCGTAGTCGGCGCCCGGGACCAGGTGCTTCAGCAGGAAGTTCTGGCTGGAGGCCGGGACGATCCTGCGGGCAAGGGTGGCGGTCAGAGCCGGCCAGGACCACAGGGCGCAGCGGGAGCGCAGCTGCCGCCTGGTCCGGTGCTGGGTCGTCTCCAGGCACCTGGAGCCGCACGGCCCGCACACCTGGGCCTCCTCCCGGCGCCGCCCGCCCTCGGGCCTGACCGGCTCCCCGCGCCGCCCGGCAGCTCCGAGGCGCAGGCAGGGCACCCAGAGGGACGGCCGGCGCGTCCTCACCTGTAGATGAGGGTCTCGTCCTCGCTGCTGTTGTACTGGATCTGGAACATCCACACTGGGTCCGCCGGCCGCCCCGGCCCCCAGCTCACCAGCCCCGAGGTGGCCGTGACCTCCGTCACCTGCACGGCCGGCTCAGACTCGAGTGTCCCCTCGCCCTCGGCGGCCGTGCGGGCCGAGGCCGCGATGTCCGAGGGCCCGGGGCGGCCCCCCTCCGCGCTGCCGTTCCCGCCGTGGGGCAGGGCCAGCACGCGCAGCTCCACTCGGGCGGTGGCCTCGCCGGCGGGGTTGGTGGCAATGCAGGTGTAGGCCCCTGCGTCCCCGGAGCCCGTCACCCCGATCTCCAGGGTCCCGTTGGGGAAAGCCCGGGCTCGGGAGGAGTTGCCCACCAGCCGGTCGTCGGGGCCGACCCAGTGCATGGTGGGCGCCGGGTCGCCGAGCGCCCGGCACCGCAGCGTGGCCCGCTGGCCCTCCAGCACCCAGAGGCGCTGCGTGTGGCGCGCGATGAGGGGCGGCTCGCAGGAGAACTCGCCCTCGGGCACGGCCCAGAAGTAGCGGCCGGCCAGGCCGGGCGGGGAGGCGCAGGTCTCCAGGTCGTCCGGCCGCGCCAGCCGCCGCAGCCACAGCAGCTCGCAGTTGCAGTGCAGGGGGTTCCCGCTGAAGCTCAGCACCAGGGGCGCGGGCGAGGCCTCCGCGTCGCGCCCCCGCGAGAAGAGCGGCTCAGGCGCCAGCGTGGCCAGGCGGTTGGAGGTGAGGTCGAGGCGGGAGAGCTGGCCCAGCTGGGCGAAGGCGCCCGGCGGCAGCGCGTCGATGAGGTTGTGGTCCAGGTTGAGCGTGTGCAGCACGGGCATGGCCCCGATGCCGGCCCAGGGCACCTGCCGCAGGTTGTTGTAGGACAGGTCCAGGTCCTCCAGGCTGTCCAGGAAGTCGTCGAAGGCGGCGGGCGCGATGCGGCCCAGCTGGTTGCCGCTGAGGATGAGGTGCTGCAGGTTGACCGGGCCGCGCAGGCTGCCGGGGCCCAGCTCCACCAGCCGGTTGCCGTCCAGGTGCAGCGAGCGCAGGCTCTCCAGGTCGCCGAAGGCGCGCGCGCCGATGCGCGTGATGGCGTTGCGGGACAGCGTCAGGTCCACCAGCCCCGTCATGTTGCGGAAGTCGGGCGGCCCCAGGGCCTGGATGAAGTTGTCGGCCAGCCGCAGCTCCACGGTGCGCCGGTCCACGTTGGGCGGCACGAAGAGCAGGCCGCGGTGGGCGCAGAGTGTGCTCAGCGACTCGGACAGGTTCTGGCAGACGCAGGGCAGCGGGCAGGCGGCCGCTCCACTGGCCAGCAGCAGCAGCAGGAGCGGCGGGGCCATGGTGAGCGCCCTGGAGGAGCAGCGCGGGGCAGGTGGGGCTGCTGCCCGCACAGTGCCCAGGGCACGCGCCAAGCTCCCGGGCCGGGCGGGGCGGGGCGGGGACGGGCGGGGCGGGGGGCAGGGCCGCCGGCCTGGGGGCGCCGGCCCAGGGCCAGGCGCCCCAGAGTGGAGGTCACATCCCGGCAGTCGGGGGGGCCGGGCTCTGGGGCCAAGGTGAGGCGACCGGCAGGAAGCGGAGGCGGCACGGGAGCTGGGAGGGTCCCGGAACTTCCTTTCTCCGGCAGCCCCGGGAATCGCGAGCCGCCGCCTCCCCGGCCGTCCCCTCCCCCGCAGGACGGCGCCTCCCGCCCGGCCAGACGCGCCGCCCCTCCCGGCCGGCCCCCGCGCGGGCCCGGCGGCCTCCTCACCTGGTGTCCGCAGCTCACGGGGCGCGGGCCGGCCTCCCCGCGGGCCCGGCCGGCCCGCGCCGACTCCAGGCGGCTCTCCCGCGGGGGCGAGGCCCGGGGCTGACAGGCCGCCCGCCGCGTGCCCTCCGGCCCATGGCGCTCGGGCCCGCGGCCCCGGCTCGCTCGGTTCCCGGCACCTTTTCCGGCGGCGGCGGCGGCGGCGGCAGCGACAGGAGGCAGGCGGGGGCGCGCCGGCGGGGGCGCGCGCCGCGGACACGCACGTGGAGGGCGGACGGGGAGGGGCGCGTGGGGATCCGGCGGGGCCCGGGCCCGCTCTGAGGTCACGGGGACACGCGGCCCCTGCCGCCCCCCCGGGTGGCTCCGTCACGCCCGAGGCCAAGGCCGGCGCGGGTCCGGCGCGCAGACCCCCGGCGCTGCCGCAGCGCACTCACCCCGGCACGGCGCGCGCCCCCGGCCGCCCCGGCATCCCGCACCGCACGGGCGCCCGCCGTCACCCCGCCGCGGGCCGGCCGGAGCTCCAGCCGCGGGCCCCTCCGGCGCCTCCGCGACACGCGCGCCTTTGTCCCGCCGGCCGGGCAGCCTCCCCGGCGCGCCCACGCGGGCCCGCACGCCCACGCGCCCCGCACCCACGGGCAGGCCCGCGCGCGAGCCCGCTCGGCTGCCGGGACCCTCGCCGCGGAGACGCGCGCTGAAGGTCACAACCGTTCTGCATCACCGCGTCACGTGGGGGTCCCCCGGCCCGGGCCCGGGAGTGCGGGCGACGCCCCCGGCCGGCGCTGCGGGGTGGGGCCGGGAGGGCTCGGCCTCGGGCAGGCGCCGCCCCTGCCTCCGTCCGCGCTCGGAGCCCGCCCGCCTCTGCCCGGCCCGATGGGCATGCGTGGCCGCCTTCCCGGCAGCCGGGCGCACGCGGCCCCCGGCTGCGCGTCTCTGGTCCTCGCGCCGGCGGCGCCCCGCCCCGGCCGGGCCGCCACCCGGGACTGGCCCGAGGGCTCCCCGTGGCCTGCCTCCGAGCGCCCGGGCGGTGGGGAGCCCCGGGGTGCCTCGCCCTTCACCACTTTCCTGGGCGTCTTCTAGTTCTTGGGGTACCTGCACTACCCCCCCCACCCCATTCTTCGGGATGGGTGGGGTGGGCCCCTGGGAAGCTGGAGAGGGAGCGCTAACCCTCACCCTGCCTGCGGGTGCCGCGGGGAGCCCTGGCTGTTGTTGCAGCACCGGAACAACTTCTTAGGCCTAGAGGTGCTGACTGTACGACTTCGCGGGGGTGATGGGCCCTGCAACTGGAGGCCGGTCTACCTATCACCCCAGCCCGGGAGCCTGTTGGCGCGTCAGGCGGAGGCATCGGGGCCCAGCCCACTCGGCGCTCACGCTCCCACCCCAGGTTCCTGCGGACCTACATCCTCCCCAGCGTCTTCATCCCCGCCGGCAGCGGGGATAGCTGAGGATACACGGCAGGTCCCTGCCCCATGGGGTGGGCTGCAGAGGGGATGACGCCCTTGGGATTGTGCACAAAGGGAGCCGCAGGGTGCAGCAGCCCAAGGCCCCTTCTCAGGGTGCGCTGCCCTGTCCTGGCCGTGGGATGCGGCCCTCCCCAGCAGCAGCAGCAGGCACTGGCCTCAGGGGATGTGGGGCTGGGCTCACTCTGTACTGGTCTCGACCAATTGTGACCTCCAGGAGCCGGAGGCCTTCAGGACACAGCAGCCTGTGAAGGTGTCCGCGGAGACACGCGCAGGTGGCCCCAATGCTGCCTCTGAAGTAACCGCTGGCACTGGACCTTGTGGCCACCTGCATGCTGGACTCAGCCACGCAGCCTGAGAGCGCATCTCCCACAGGGCCCCCAGGCCCCAGTGGTTTCTGGCCTGCCCCGCCTCATGGTGTTGAGCACGTGAGGGGGCCAGTGGAGTCCCCAGAAGGAAGGACGATGAGCAGAGGGGAGCTGGCTGGGCTGTGTGAACCACCGAGGGACACGGGGAGGGGCGCCCTGGAGCCACAGGCAATTCTGGGTCCTCACTGGAGCCAGAGGCCCAGGATGAGCCCAGCTGAGGAGCGGCTGGGCAAGGACCTGGGGCCCTGCAGGGTTGAGGGCGCTTGGCGGGCTGGAGAGGAGACAGCTGCACGAGCAAGAGGTGGGTGGGGGCTGTGGACAGAGAGGGCAGGACGAGCAGGATGCAGCCTTGAGGGCGGCCGTGAGACCGTCTGAGGGGGCTCTGGGCGTGTGGGTTGAGGGTCGGGGACTCTCAAGAAGCTCGGCTGGGGTGACGGTGGCTGCTCCGCGCCTGGGCTGTGTGTGTGGGGGGGGGGGGGTGCTGATTTCTAGAAGCAGAAGGCAGGAGGGAGGNGGGGGGGGGGGGGGGGGGGGGTGCTGATTTCTAGAAGCAGAAGGCAGGAGGGAGGAGGAGGGTCCCACACATGGTGGGGTGAGCAGGAGCCAGGGCCTGAGTGTGGGGCCCTGGGGGGCTGTGCCGGCCCAGGTGCTGCCTCTCCCGGCCTGAGCCGCAGTGACCCCCGCCCCCTCTGTCCTGCAGACCAACATCCCCTTCCTGCAGAACGTGCTCAACAACCAGCAGTTCCTGGCCGGCACCGTGGACACCCAGTTCATCGATGAGAACCCGGAGCTGTTCCAGCTGCGGCCGGCACAGAACCGGGCCCAGAAGCTGCTGCACTACCTCGGTCTGGCTCCCCGGGGCGCTGTCTCCTCTCCCACAGGCCCTGCTCCGGGGCTGCCTGCTGAGTGCCGCAGGCCACACACACTCTCACGCTGTCCTCCGTCCCATCACACACACACTCTGTCCTCCCTCCCATCCATGTGGGCTTGGGTGGCCTCCTGGGCTGTGGGGGGCCCTGGCTTCGGGAGGATGGAGGCCCACTAGAGGATCAGGTGTCCTGGCAGCAGCCACCATCCCCAGGCCCACCTACGCGCCTGCCCTCAGCTCTGCCTGCCCGGCCCCCCTGACCAGCGCCCACTCTCTCCAGGACACGTTATGGTGAACGGCCCGACCACCCCAATCCCCGTGAAGGCCAGCCCCAGCCCCACAGACCCCATCGTCCCGGCGGTGCCCATAGGTAGGCGAGTCACTCCGCTTGCTTGGGGGACACAGGGCTGCCCCTCCTGTCCCCCAAAGGTGGGTGCTGACAGTCTCCCGCCCCAGGCCCGCCCCCGGCCGGCTTCCGAGACATCCTGCTGCGCGAGGGCCCCGAGGGCTTCGCCAGAGCTGTGCGGGCCCACCCGGGGCTGCTGCTCATGGACACGACCTTCCGGGATGCCCACCAGTCGCTGCTGGCCACGCGCGTGCGCACCCACGACCTCAAGAAGATCGCGCCCTACGCTGCCCACAGCTTCCACAAGCTCTTCAGCATGGAGAACTGGGGAGGTAGCGCGCCCTGTGCGGCAGGTCCCGGCCCCTCCGAGGCCGGAGGTGGCAATGCTGGGGGACTGGAGGGGACGCGCGCGCTGGCCAGGCTGGGGCCTGGGTGGGCCGCGGGCAGGGACGGGGTGGGGGCCTCAAGGTGCAGAGGGCACGAGCCTGAACTGCCCTGAGGTCTGCAAAGGGAAAAGTTTGCGGGGTTGGGAGGGAGGTGGGGACCCGCGAGGCGAGCAGAGCTGCCGGCCGGGGGCCTGGGCCGGGGCCGACCGCCTCTCCGTCCCCGCAGGAGCCACCTTCGACGTCGCCATGCGCTTCCTGTACGAGTGCCCGTGGCGGCGGCTCCAGGAGCTCCGCGAGCTCATCCCCAACATCCCCTTCCAGATGCTGCTGCGGGGGGCCAACGCCGTGGGCTACACCAACTACCCCGACAACGTGGTCTTCAAGTGAGCGCGGGGTGGGCGGCCCGCGGGTGCGGCCAGGACGCAGCAGCCGCCCGTGGGCCCGGGCGGCATCAGTGGCCGCTGTGCGGCAGGGAGCGCGGGGTGTAAACACCTGGGCTGGGGTCTCCTAGACGCGGGTGGTAGAGGCCCGGGGGGCAGGTGACAGCCCTGGCCCTGTGGTGGGGCGCTGCGCCTGGAGCTGGAGCCCCAGACATCCGGGCTCCCCACGGCCTGCCCACACCTGCCAAGAGTGGGCGGGCGGGGGGCGGGCGGGCAGGCGCCCCGCCGGGGTGGAACGACCGGCCCGGCCTCTCCCGTACGCAGGTTCTGCGAGGTGGCCAAGGAGAACGGCATGGACGTCTTCCGGGTCTTCGACTCCCTCAACTACCTGCCCAACCTGCTGCTGGGCATGGAGGCGGCGGGCAGCGCGGGCGGCGTGGTGGAGGCCGCCATCTCCTACACGGGTGACGTGGCCGACCCCAGCCGCACCAAGTACTCCCTGCAGTACTACATGGGCCTGGCCGAGGAGCTGGTGCGCGCTGGCACCCACATCCTGTGCATCAAGGTGATGGGACCGGCCGCCCCAGGAGCTCCCTTCCCACACCCCGCCCGGCACCCGCCCCCACCACACCGAGACGCTTCCTGCTCTCCCTAGGACATGGCGGGGCTGCTGAAGCCCGCGGCCTGCACCATGCTGGTCAGCTCCCTCCGGGACCGCTTCCCGGACCTGCCGCTGCACATCCACACCCACGACACCTCGGGGGCGGGCGTGGCCGCCATGCTGGCCTGTGCCCAGGCTGGGGCGGATGTCGTGGACGTGGCAGCCGACTCCATGTCTGGGATGACGTCACAGCCCAGCATGGGGGCTCTGGTGGCTTGTACCCGAGGAACGTCCCTGGACACAGGTAGGCCCAGCCCGCCTCCCACCACCCACGTCTGAGACGGTTCAGAGCCCCCCGCAGGGTCCTGGCGGGGCGCTGGGAGCTTGGCCCCCTCTCAGCACCCCGCCTCCCCGCAGGGGTGCCTCTGGAGCGCGTGTTCGACTACAGCGAGTACTGGGAGGGGGCCCGGGGGCTGTACTCGGCCTTCGACTGCACAGCCACCATGAAGTCCGGCAACTCGGACGTGTACGAGAACGAGATCCCCGGGGGCCAATACACCAACCTGCACTTCCAGGCGCACAGCATGGGGCTCGGCTCCAAGTTCAAGGAGGTCAAGAAGGCCTACGTGGAGGCCAACCAGATGCTGGGTGACCTCATCAAGGTGCGTGCCGGTGCCCCCGGCCCCCCACGGAGCCGGTGCCCTCACCCACAGGCGCCCTCACCCACAGACCCTTCTCCTCAGGTGACGCCCTCCTCCAAGATCGTGGGCGACCTGGCCCAGTTCATGGTGCAGAATGGGCTGAGCCGGGCCGAGGCCGAGGCCCAGGCGGAGGAGCTGTCCTTCCCCCGCTCCGTGGTGGAGTTCCTGCAGGGCTACATTGGCATCCCGCACGGGGGCTTCCCGGAGCCCTTCCGCTCCAAGGTGGGCAGCCAGCCCAGGGGGCGGGTGGGCGGGGCGGGTCTTGGCGCAGGCCTGACCCTCCCGTCCCCCCAGGTGCTGAAGGACCTGCCGAGGGTGGAAGGGCGGCCGGGCGCGTCCCTCTCGCCCCTGGACCTGCAGGCGCTGGAGAAGGAGCTGACTGACCGGCATGGGGACGAGGTGACCCCAGAGGATGTGCTCTCAGCAGCCATGTACCCCGATGTCTTCACCCACTTCAAGGACTTCACTGCTACCTTCGGCCCCCTGGACAGCCTCAACACGCGGCTCTTCCTGCAGGGGCCCAAGATCGCGGAGGAGTTTGAGGTCCGTGCACTGGCTCTGCCCACCGGTGCCCTGGGGCCGCGGCACTGCCACAGCGATGTACACTTGGTGCCGCCTGGGGCCAGGGCAGGCAGTGCCTGAAACCGGGGAACTCGACCTCACAAATGAGCTGAAACTCAGGGTGGGAGACGCCACTTGAGACTAGGTCAGGGTCGCGCTGCCCCCCACGCCCAGCCCTGTGCCCCCATGACTTCCCTGCAGGTGGAGCTGGAGCGGGGCAAGACACTGCACATCAAGGCCTTGGCCGTAAGTGACCTGAACCGGGCTGGCCAGAGGCAGGTCTTCTTCGAGCTCAATGGACAGCTGCGGTCAATCCTGGTCAAGGACACGCAGGCCATGAAGGTACCGCTCCCCGGGGCCAGGGGGCAGGAGCGGGGCAGCAAGGGGCCTGTGTCTCACGCCCCTCGTTCCTCCGCAGGAGATGCACTTCCACCCCAAGGCCCTGAAGGACGTGAAGGGCCAGATTGGGGCCCCTATGCCCGGGAAGGTGATAGACATCAAGGTAGCCGCAGGGGCCAAGGTCACCAAGGGCCAGCCCCTGTGTGTGCTCAGCGCCATGAAGATGGAGACCGTGGTGACCTCGCCCATGGAGGGCACTGTCCGCAAGGTTCACGTGACCAAGGACATGACGCTGGAAGGGGACGACCTCATCCTGGAGATCGAGTGACCTGGCCCTGGACTAGCAGCCTGGCTGCCCCCCAGCCTCCAACAGACACTGTGCTACCAGGTGGGCCCAGGCCAGCCGGTGCCTGAGGCGGACGGCCTGGCCCTGGAGCTCCTGCCCGCACTGCACGGTGGCAGGAGACACTCCCTGCGGTGGCCTGTCCCTCCCTGCAGCCAGCTGTTCTGCCCCGGCCGGCCAGCGGGCGGCGCTCGTATTCATCTCTTGCCAAGTGAGGGCCCGCCCCCTGCTGGAGGCGACAATGTGGTGCAGGCGGGGCACCGCTTCTGGGTCCCCCTCTGGCGGGACACCTGAGGCCCAGGTCTCATCTCAATAAAACTGGCTTTCCCCCGTCCCCCGTGGTGGGTCCTGTGATGCCTGTCCCCAGTGGCCCTTAGCGCGGGGGCAGGGCTGCCACCTGGACTCCCTGTGTCTTCCCTGGGGGTGGTGACAGCAGCGGCTTTGGCTTAAGTCACTACCAATTGCCTGCTGCACACACGCCCCCTCAGGACTAGCTGGTTGGTTCAGGGGAGGCTACTCGAAGCATTAATGCCTCTTAACCAAAGAAGTGAACCTTCGTCCAACATTATGGGTCTAGAAAGTTAAGTTCTAGAAAAGTGAAGTGACCGTCCAGGACCCCACAGCCAGTGAGAGCCCAGTCCACACCCGGTGGTGATGGCCGTTGCTTCCCGTGACACTGCTCTGCGTGCTGCACCCGGGCAGTGCCCCACCCGGCAGCGGGCCTGCACGTGGACAGGCACACCTGGAGGCCTCAGGTGAGAAGCGCCGCAGTGAGATGTCAGTGGAAGGTCAGAGCACGGGGTAGAGCCCCAGGGTGCAGTGCTGCCCATCCCCACTGCCCTCCCAAGCTGGGGCGGCCCCGCCAGAGCGCTGCACCTCTGCCCCCCCACCACCTGTGGAGGAAGGGAGGCATGTGCAGGGTGGAAGGGGAGGGGCAGAGCCCTGGTGTCAGACACATACCCCCACCCCCTCAAGGGACCAAGCAGCAAGTACCTCAACACCCTGGGGTGGGCCTGGGTCTCTTCTCTGGCCTGTGAAGGCCCAAATGCCCTCTCTGAAAGGCCCATGCTCAGTCCTCTGCCTCCTGGACAGTTGCGACCCCGAGTGCCAGCGAGGGGCCCTCAGTGGCACTGGCATCTAGTGGGCGCGGACCTGGCGTCAGCCCAGAGTGGCGTGGGGAACATCTGTGCGTCCGTTTCCTTCCCTTCAAACGTCAGCTTCGGCATAAGTTGTCCACGTGACAGTGAGAACCACCAAGAAAAAACTAACGAACGAGAGCCGTGCTGAGAACAGAAGGAAGAGCAGCTAGAACTGGAGCAGAGTCTGCCTCGAGCCCGAGTCCCTGCAGGCTCGTGGCTGCTCTCGGAGGCTGCCCCGGCTCTGGGCGCCTCCAGACCATGGCCCGCAGCAGGGGGCGCCCCCGAACAGCTGCTCCTGGGCGGCCCCCAGCCGGCCCTGCTTCCGTTCTGGGCACATCTCCTGTGGTTGAGTGGACTCGGTGAGCCGGTGCGACCCTCCGTGACCACCCACTCCTCAGAGGACACAGGCTGGAGGCGCCGGTCCGGGGTCAGGCCCTGGGTCTGTGGCGGCCAAAGCCCAGGTCCCAGGCCGGGTGGCCGAGGTCCGCCTGCACGACTTTGAACGTGGCTCAGGAAGGAAGAAGCTGAGGTCCCACCGTTTCCTGCTCCAGGCCCCATCAGGCTGACACCCAGAGGTCAGGGGCGGGCTCCCGAGGCCCAAAGAGACCGATTCCCACAGGCCCAGGCCGCGCTACCAAGTTAAATCTCTTTAATATCCCAATACAAAGTCCTAATGCAAAAAGACGATGATAAAACCCTGGGAAGTGCGGGGAGGGCCTTCTGTGGATTCCGTCCCCGAGCAGCTTTTCAGAGCAGGGGGGCGCAGGAGCTCAGAGAGCAGCAGTCCCAGTGTGAGCAGGTGGCCACGGCTCCCGGGGCCTGACCCTTGTCCCCTCACTTAGCTCAACCCTCTTTCTGAGAGGGGCTGCACCCTTTGGACGTCTGCTCCTTTCTCTTGGTCCCTGCGATTCAACTAGCTCTGGCTTCAATCCCCTACAAAAATTCCTGAGATCTCGGGGGCCCAGCCAGCTCCTCCCCTGTCATCCCCCTTGCTGGGGAGGGGCTGGGGAGCCCATGAGAGTTCGTAGGAGTATGTACAGAAGCAGGCGTCAGGAGCAGAGAGGCGCCTCTGAGTCTCCGGCCCGCTCCAAGAGCACGCAAAGGGGAAGGCTGCCGTAGAGCTTGGGGTCCGTGAGGGGCTGGAGCAGAAGCAGGAAGAGTCCCACACCCAGGGCATAGCCCACCAGCAGAGGTCGCCTCTGCGGATGCTCCAGGGCTGCACAGACAGCAGGGAAGCCCATGTAATTGCAGAAGGAGTGACAGAGAACGGGCCCAATCAGGTGTCCTGGGAAGGGGAGACAGAACAGCTCAAAGAGCAGCCCCACTACTTCCCTGGGCCCTTCTAGGGCTAAAACCCTCAGCCCCTGACACCGGAGATCAGTGCCCCAGCAGTCACACACATACACCCACACACCACGGCCTCTGCCTCCGGCCACTCTCGAGGCTGAAGCCCAGCTCTGCCTACCTCGAGGATGGTGGTAGAACTTGCTGCCCCTAGAACACACAGTATCCCCACTCTCCCACCCATGCCTGCGGGCCCGAGCCCCCAGGAACCCATGAGAGACTGAAGACCAACCTGTGCGGATGAAGAGGAAAGCAGTGTAGGCACCGAAGACAGCTGTGTAGGAGAACTGGAACGCTGGAGACGGGGAGGCCGCGAGTGACCACACCTGCATGCCCTTCCTACCCCGGCACTGCACACCCGTCGCCAAGGACACCCCTTCCCCTGGGGTTAGGGGCCACCTGCCCTGGCACGGTTGTTCTCTGCACCCCAATTCCCATGGTTAGAGGCCCCTCTAATACTATAGCCCTCTGATCCCAATTCTTCCTCCAGAATAGCTATGAAAGACACCCTCATACACCCCAACCCAGGACTGCCCCAGGCAAGTGCTCCAGGACTCACCTGCAGACAGGAAAATACTCCCTACGCTGTTCTGGCGGAAACGAAGCTGCTCAAAAATGTGGTGGAAATGCGCTAGGAGGAAGGGGAGAGCCTGTCAGAATCCTGGCCAGTCCTACGGGCCATACCCTGTCCCATCCCCCTTCGACTGTCCTGCAGAAAACTCCGCAATAACATCAGGCTAAAAAGACTCACCGACTCCAAAGAAGAGCGGGCAGGTGAAGACAGCAGGCCCCAGACCTGTGCAAGGTGCTAGCATGGGCAGCATGCAGGCCCGGAATACCAGCTCCTCCGTCAGGGGTGCGATCACTTGGTTCCGCAGCCAACGCATGTCTGTGAGGCACCGAGCCCAGGAGCGAGGAGCTAGTGAGGGGATTCATGACAAGCGATGAGTGACCAGCTATTGGACAGAGACCCTAAGGGGTCCCAAGGGGCCCCCTTCCATGACCTTCCCTTGGCCAAGTCCAGACTAGGCCGCAGTGTTCCTGAGAACAGGAAAGGGTCCAGCTTTAACAGCCTCACATAAAACATCCCAAAGGAACTGAAAGCAAAGGCGTTAGTAGTTGACTCAGGGTCTTGCTGGTGAAGTGGAGAAGTCAAAATCTCCTCAAGACCAGCTCTGGTAAGAGGACATCAAAGATCATGGGACACAAGAGGCGATACTATACCTAGTGGACACAAGAACATTACAGCTGGGGTCCTGAGGGCCTCCTTGGACATGAGGAAGCAACACTCAGAGATCAAATTCCACATGTTCCTACTTAGCTGAGGACACAGAACCTCACACAGGTGCCAAGTCCAGGTCCCGTGACTCTCCCCCCCCCCCCCCCCCGGGCCNCCCCCCCCCCCCCCCCCCCGGGGTCCTGGATTGCCTGTACCCACTTTCTTCCCCAGCCCTGAGGACTCACCTAAAACCACCTTCAACCCATCTGCCAGGTCACAGGAACAATCCATAGAGAGCTGCATCAATGGGCCCAGGAAAAGGATCTGGGAGGGGGCGAGGGAGGAGGGCAGAAAGTCAGGAACGATCCAAGGAAAGGCGACTCAAGTCCAGTGCCTCTGCCCAAACAAGGCCCCATTAGACTTCAGGCTTCCTGGTCGCGACCAGTCTTTCCTACCCACACACCCCTGAGGAGCCCGGGCCATCTCACAATTCCGGCCTCCCATTAGTCAAAAACTGGCCGCAGCCAGGACAAGGGAGAGGCCAGGGAAGACCCATCACTAGTAACGAACAGCGGAAGGAAAGCCGAGGCGGCAGCACTCACCATAGTGAGCAGCAGGGGCAGCAGCGCTGCCGGGAAGATGCCCTCCAGCCTGAAGCCCATCAGGGAGAGTAGGGATGTGCCTGGCTGAGCCACAGGAAAGGGGGCATCAGTCTTGTTCCCTGCCCCAGGACCCTGACACCTCTCCCCGGCCCCGCGTCCCCGCGTCCCCCGCACCTGGATGCCTGTGAGCTCCCTCCAGAGCAGCACGCAGAGGGGCGAGAGGCTGGACACCACCAGGACGCTGGTGAAGCGCCGCTTGATGACCGCAGGGTGGTCCCTGCGGAGGGGGCGGTAAGTTCAGCGGCCCCCGCCGCTCCGGGCAGCGCGGCCCCGCCCCGGGCCGCCCGAGCTCCGCCCGCAGCCCCGCCTCGCGGAGCGCGGGTCTGGCCGCGCGCCGTCCCCGCACCTGGGCAGCTCGCTCTTCCACACGTAGAGGCTGCCCACGTAGGAGCAGGCGAGGCTGAGGCAGGAGAACACGGACACCCAGCAGCACAGCCCGGGGCCCGGACCGCCCAGCGCCGCCGACTCGGGCTGCCGCTCCGGCCGCGACACCGACAGCAGGCGCAGCCCGTCCCCGCCCAGCGCCGCCATCGCGCCCGGACCCGCGGCGCGCGGCAGTGACGCGCGCCCCGCCGCAAGCCGATGACGTCATCCCTCAGCGCCCGCCCCGCCCCACCCCAACACCGGACAGACGCGGCGGCGCGGAGCAGTTTATTGAGCCACGGGGAGCACAGAGGGCGCCGCTCAGGGCGCGGGGCCGGGGCGCAGCCACTCGGACAGGCTGGAGACCGCCTGCAGCCACAGCTCGTCCTGCGGGCGGAGAGAGGCCGGTAAGGCCGGGATCCCTCCTGCCGCCGCGCCCTCCCCCACCCCCCCGGCGCTGCCCGCGCCCGGTTACCTCCAGGACGCGCCCGGGCCCCGCGCTGCCGCCGCCCGGGATCCGGGGCTCCGCGGGGGAGCCCGCGCCGCCCGGGGACCGGCCCGGGGCCCCGGCGATGGGGGACGCCCGAGCCTCCTCCACGCGCTGGCGGACGCCGCCCCTCCTGAGCCTCTTCGTCTCTGCCTGCCGGTGGCCCCCTGGGGAACACAAGCCCGCTCAGCCGACTGCCCAGGCCCGCGCGAGAACGGCCGCCCCACACCTCCCGCGCACGCCTGGGCCACACCGTGAAAGCTACCGACCACGCCACCCGCCCCGAGGGGAGTCCTGGGTCCCCTGAGCCAGCGGTTCAACCGGCAGAAAAGACGACACGCCCAGTGGCCGACACTGAGCCGCCCCGAACGCCATCGAGAACTATGAAGGGATTTCCTGACGCTCAGCTCCGCGGGGGCGGCATCTCCTCGCGCACCAAGCCAGGCGGCACTAGGCCGGCCAACCAGCCGCAGTGTGCTCTGGGGCTCGTGGCCTTACTCAGGGGTCGCGCACACCTTGCAGAACGGGTGGTCACCCATGCGGAGAAACGGGGCCTCTCATTCCGGGCTGCGAAGGCGCAAAGACGGTCAACGCGGGCCCCACCTCACCCTGCGCAGGCACTGGCTGTGCGCGGTTGTCCGAAGCAAGGCGGTGTGCCCCGAGGCGGACCGACCCAGCTGGCAGCGGGGGCAGAACAGGATGCGTAACTTGCCCAAGTGCGCTGGAAGGTTTGTCCCAGGTGCCACAGTAAGCAAAACCCGGGGGTGCACCAAAGACTTCTGAGCCCTTTCAGTCGCTCCAGAGGAGGAGAATGTCTTCACTTCGATACCCCCTCACGGGATGTCCAAGACCTCCTGCCTCTACGCTACAGCCTGCCTCGAGGGGTGAGTCCCGAAGAAAGGGATACTGGGGATTTGATCAGCCTGAGTCCAGTGCCGCCCCAGTTGCGTCCCAGCAACCTTCAAGCCTAACCCTATAACAAACGGTTTTGACCAGCTGCGTGCGCCCAGCGCAAGCGGTGCACGGGTAAGGCAGAGGAAGGTGCTTTCCTTGACATCAGCATAGAGTTGAGGCGCCTGCCTGTGCTGGGGGGATCGCCGAGACCCCCATCAGGGATTCGTCTAGGATTTATATAATCAAATACCTCAGACCAAAAAAAAACCACAAAAAGGCCCCAGATCAGGGTAAAGAAAGGGGAGGAGCTCTTATCCCTGCCCCTTCGGCACCCTTTCATCTGGTCCAGTCCAGATCAAAACCCAGCATCTTCTGGCCCCACTATCAGGGTGGTTTCAGGCCTTCCTAACCCCCAACCTGACCAAGCCGCCCAGAAGGTGCATCTGAAGTGATACCAAGCCCTCCTTCGGGCTCGAGCCACTGGTCACTCTTTGCAGTCCTTGGGGCTCCACACTAGCCTGCTCCTCCTGCCCTGCCCCAGACAGGCCTCCCTGATGGCTCCCAGGCCTGGTTAGCCCACAGGCAGCCTTTCTACTATGAGCTACTCACTGTGAAACAAAGCAAGTTTGGCACTGAAGACTTCTGAGTTGAGGTTACCAGAAGGGGGGAGAGGGGATGGATGAGATCAAAGGGGTGCTTTGGTGGTGGATGGGTGTGGTGAGATCCAATATATCTGAGCCTCCCCTAAGTCAGACAGTGTTGTAAATTAACGTTAAGGAAAAAAAAAATTTATACCTCTTTAAAAATAAAGCAAGTTTGGATGTTAGATTCTTCCTGAGCACGTCCTGGGAAGGTAAGTCAAGGAGTTAGTTCTGGGTGAAGCTCAGAGATGCTTGGAGAGAAACTTACGAAGTCCAGGGGTAGAAGAGACACTATAGACCATTGGAGGCTAAGAAAGGTTCCCCTGACATGTCTGAGCTGGGTTATGAAGGATGAAGAGAAATACGCCAGCCCAATGGGGGAGCTGGAAGAAATTCTGGGCTGAAAGAGGCATGCACATGCTGAAGGCAGGGTGGGGTCCTCTGTAAAATAAAAGAGGAAGGGAGTTCCACTGGAATGAAGCTAAGGGGTTAGGTTTTTAATCTGTAGAAGTAGAAAGGCAGATAAATTGCTCACTTTGTAGCAGAAAGGTCATCTGTCAAAGGTGTAGCGTAGAGTCAAGTTAGAGGCTGGAAGGCCTCAAGACGCGCACGTCCGGCTGCAGGGATGCAGGCACCACCAGGAGTCAGGAGGCCTAAAGGACAGGCCTTTGTGATGGCTGAATGCGTGACATGAGTGGCCTCTGGAATTTCAGGCGTGAAATCTACACTGTGCTGTTACCAGTGACTGGAATGAGAAGAGCTGCCTTGGGGGGGGGGGGGGGGGAGGCATGTGTNGGGGGGGGGGGGGGGGGGGGGGGGGGGGGGGAGGCATGTGTCGGAGCGAGGAAGTGAAGGGAGGTCCGGGCAAGACTTTACATGGAGCTGCCGAGGGAGCCGGTCACGCTCCCATCTGGTGCCCAGGAGAGACCTAGGCTAGTAACACCCAACAGGGAGCCTTCAACCCAGTGCCAGGGGTCAGGGCCTGGGGCAGAAGACAGCAGCTAAGGGGGAGTGCGGTGCGAGCACTGCCTAGGGGTGGCCAGAGAAGTGGAAAAGTCAGAGGGAAGTCACGGTTTTAACGGTGCCAATTCTGCAAATGACAGTAGCTTAGGCACAGCCAGTTTGGCAACGAAGAGGCCCACCCTAACGAGAGTGCTCACGGTTTAGGGGCTGCAGGGGAAGCAAGTGCCTGGGTCAGAGACAGAATGAGGGAAAGAGGGGGCGTAGCAGAGCTTACTTTTTCGAGAACCTTGGCTGAAGTGGGATGGAGAGAAATAGTTTGAAGACACTGAGAACATGGGAGATTTCCTTTGGAAGAAAAGGGAAGTCGACCTGCTGAAGAAAAAGAACTCAGAAAAGAACACGGAAGTGACAACTAATGGAAGTAGGGTCTGAGCATGGGAGGGGTAACGCCACCCGTGAGCCTGGCAGGGAGAGGTACAAGTTGGGTGAATTTACTGAAAAGAGACCGCTAAGTGTGACGTAGAAGGCTAAGTCAGAGGGAGAAGAGAATAAATTTTGGAAAGAACTGAATAGCCAGAGAAGGCCTGGAAGACGAGGATGCATCAGACAGCTGACGGCTCCTGAGCGAAGGGCCGCAGGTGTCTAGAGTGGCACGATGTTTGGTGCAGAGCTGCCCATGTTGGCTGAGACTGGTGGCAGCAGGAGGTATATGTAGTTGCATCTCTAAGGCAGAGCAGCTCAAGCAGTTATCTACCTAGATTTTAAGGTTCTGTTGCCAGGTGGAGAAAGCACCTCCATCTCAGTGGAGGCTGGAATGCAGATCTGCCAAGCACAGTACCCAACCTCTGAGCCTGGATTGGCTCTTTTGTGATAAGGGACCAGTGCCGCCCACCCCAAAGTGTCTTGTTCACTGTGGAAGAGGCAGCATCCCCCTGGATCACAGAAGGCGCTGAGTTCAATGTTAATTCCGTTAAAGGAAAGTGCTTATTCTTTAACCTCCACTTTGTCTCCACTGTACAGATACTGAGCGGTGGTGTTACGTGGTGCACTTGCATCCTTTCTGCTCTCCAAATGTGAATCTGTAGATTCTTTGCCTTCTACAAGCCTTCACTGCAGGGTTCTTTACACTAGCAGCAGCCCCCAAATGTCTGAAGCACAGGTCAGCTGCAGTGATTCAGGAGCACATCAAGACCCGAGCGTAGACAACACGCAGCATGCTTTGTCAGGACCCCGGAAAGAGTTTTACCTGCAGAGCTTGGGTGCTCTAGTCAGTCCCCCATCCCCTCAAGCCCAGGAGTTCTTTGTCCAAAGGAGACAAAGGAGCTGGCCCTTGTGGAAACAGACCAGAGCTGGGCTACCTGAGTTGAATTCTAGTTCTGCCATGTACTAGCTGTGCGGCCTGGCATTTCTGGGCCTCAATTTCCACACGTGTAAAACGAAAATAATAAGAGGACCTGCACTCCAGGATCATTTCGGGAATCAAGAGCATTTTGAAGACTCAGAACAGTGCTCAGCACCTGACCACACAGGTTCGGGCCCTAGCGGCTGTGGTTATTTCCAACCACACACAGACCCTTGCCCTTGCCAGTCCTAAAGGCGGTTTAAATGTTGGCGGGAAGAGCAAGGGCGGGGAAAAAGAATTCAGTACAATCACCATCACTTCACGTACTGACACCGCCCTGTAACTTATACCAAGGTTGAGCGGGTACCTGACCCAGGAGCAGCCTCCAGAGCCCCAAACCAAAATGGGGGAGAGCCACAGTATCAACACTAGTCACTGAGAAACATGTGAAGGAACCAACTGGGTTCAGGGCCCTGGTCTGCTCTGACCAGTCCCCGGAGGCCATAACACGCCGCCATCTGCAACTGCAGGCTGTGAGCAGGCCCTCGCACCGCACTGCAGCTTCTGGGAAGGACTGCCTCCTGCTGCCCCCAGAGGACTCAGAAAACCCAGAGGGACGCTGACGTGGTTAAAGGTGCAATCTGAAGCCTCGAGTCGGTTTCGGCTGCGGCCTGGCCCAGGGCTCACCTGAATCACCGAGGTCCTGGTGGCTGTTGTCACGTGCGTCCTCAGCACTCTGTGCTGCATTCTCTGGGAGCAGCGGCTTAAAAAAAATGTGACTCCTGAGTGAGATGAGTGCACCTGTGGCTTGATGTCACAGGCTGTCCCCCTTCACCCAAACTCCCCCTTCATTCCTCCTGGCTCAAGTGATTATCTGGTCCCCAAGCTTCAAAGTTCTTTCTGCTGGACTTTTAGCTGCCTGCTCCAGCTCCCCAGGCATTTCCTTCCTCCAAACCCCACTACCCCAGAGTGCCCTACTGCTAGACTCAGAGGTATTATATACTGCATGCTCCTATCCATCCTTTTAATGTGCACATCCATTTCTGCCTCTTAATTCCTGAAAGGTAAGATTATCACGTCTGTCTCTGTAGCTGGCATAGTGCCTTAGATGGGTACATACTCAACAAGTGACTGAGGCCTGTGAGGCCACAGGGCACTCTGTGTGCGCCCTGTAGCCTTTCAAAGTCCTGCTGCACTTGTTGATTCAGTGTGAACAGAGAAACACAGGCATCAAGATCAGAACCCAAAGTCCTCTTAGCTCCTTGGTTCTCATGAATACACATGTATAAGAATACATGTCCTCTATCAAAATGAAAAACGTGTGCTTCAAAGGTCACTCTAAAAAAAGTCAACACACAAGAATGGGAGAAAATCTTGTATCTGATGTGTATGGGACTTGTATCCAAAGTAAAAATTCTTACAATTTAATAGTAAAAAACTGGGTTTGACAGAGGATTTGAATGGACCTTTGTCCAGAGACAGTAATCAAATGGCCAGTAAGTACATGAAAAGCAGCTCAGCATCATCATTCATCAAGGCACTAGAACATGCTACTTCACATCTACTAGGATGCAGTAACAATAACAACAACGGATAATAACTGCTGTAGGTGAGGAAGTAGACAGGTTGGAACAGCTGTATACTGCTGTTGGGAAAGTAAAATGACAGTTACTTTGGAAAATAGTTTGGAAGCTTCTCAAAAAGTAAAATGTAGAGTTACCATATGACTCAGCAATTTCACTCCTAACTACCCAAGAGAATTTCAAACATGCTCCCACAAGAAGTGTTCATAACAGCACTATATAATAGCCAAAAAGTAGAAATAAACATCTATCAACTGAGGAATGAATAAGAAAATGTCCATCTGTGTCGTGGAATATTACTTGGCCATGAAAAGGAATGAAGAACTGTTACATGTTACAACATGGATGAACTTTGCAAGCATTAATGCAAAGTGAAAGGAGACCACTTACATGAAAAAGGCTCAAGACAGGCAAATTTATACGGAGGGAAAGCAGATTAGTGCTTTCTGGGAGGTGGAGAAATTGGAACTGACTGCCTGTAGGTACAATATTTCCTTTTGGTGTAGTGGAGATGTTATGGCAATTAGTGGTGATGGTTGCAAAACACAGTGACTATACTTAAAACCACTGAATTGTATACTTTAAAATGGTAGATTTTATGGTACATGAATTAGATCTCAATTAAAAGATGTTCTACCATATTGTTTATTAAAGTAAGTTTCCATTTCTAAGAAATTATATACCAAGGAACACAGAAATGGCAAGAATGGTCTTAAGGTTGTGAAACAGACAGCATTAGGGAAATTCCTGAGCATTGTTTTTTTCTTTGAGAGAAAGCTTATTCACCGTAACCTGGAAAATCACAGGTAATGGACAGACCTACCTCTTACCTTGAAACTGGTCTTCCCAAGGAAATACCCACATTCATATATAAAACTCTTAGCTCGAGGGCCTCCCTGGTGGCGCAGTGGGTTAAGCATCGCACTATGAGGCAGACCGCAGCCACTGCAGCACAAGTTCGATCCCTGCTAGGGAGGGGACCTACGTGGCGCAGCAGACCTCTCCCGCTGCTCCCCTCAGCAGTGTGTTTCAGTCCGTCTGCCTATTCTGTTCCCCGCTGTCTCTAGTGAATCCTCTCACCTCCCTGGACTCTGGCCAGCTCTTGTATGCATAAATAAATCTTTTTTAAAAAATAATTTAAAAACTCTTAGCCTGAGACAAGTGCTCACTCATGATCAGGTTCCCCAGATGAGACAGCCTACCCTGGCGTTCAACACTGTAGGACATTAATCCTGGTCTCTCTCACTCCCCCAGACAGGAAACAGTGGCTTTCCTTAGAAAGCAGCCTCCCTTTTTCATTCCTGCTTATCCTGCACTTATGTTCTCAATCTCTGTATGCATTTGTGACACCACGTATCTTGTCTAATCCTTCGTAACCCACTGTCCTCTGTTCCCATAGCCAGGCTTGAAAATCTTTATTCCTGGCACCTTTTCCTAAATACACATTCTCCCATTTCTTCCTTTTCTCCACAAACTATTCTACTTGACTGAAGGACTGGCCCTGTGGTAAAAGAATTTGACTGTCATCCTTGATCTTGTAGTTTTTACCTGAAGCCACTAGATGCCACTCTTGTGCCACAAGTTACTCATCACTAAATGCCCATTATCAGTGTGGAAACAGTTATGATTTTGAGTGGAGATTCATGGGTTCTGCTCAGAGCTCTGGTCACTCATCCTGTGATCCTGTCCCATTTGGTACAGTGTCACTAGGCTTCAGAGCCAGGAAATCTAGCTCTGCCGATCACTGACTGATTCTAGGCAAATTACAGAAATTCACAAACAAGTTTTCTTCATCTGTAAAATGGGAAAGCTACCTCATAGGACCTTTGTAGAGACTGAAGTGGAAATCCTGATGCAGACTAAGGATTTTGTATTTCTTCCAAGACCTGTGACTGCCGGATAAGACCTTAAGTCTACTCGTCATCTGCCAGTTGAACTGGGCCACGAACGTCCCCCAGGCTACAGCAACAGAATGGAGCAAAAGAGGTCAGATGACTCCTGTTTGAGACCTCACTAGGATAACAGAGGCCCAGGCAAAAGAACTTCAAAGGCTGAAATACAGATCCTGCCCATAAATTCCAGTCCTATGATAAAGACACACGCCTTGCTCTGAATCTACTAGAAACGCAAAGATACAGATGGCTGCCGTGAGCTGAATAGGGTCCCCCTCAAAGATGTGTCCAAATCTCAAATCCCCAGAATCTGTGAATGTGATGTTATTTGGAAAAAGGGTCTCTGAAGATGTAATCACGGATCTCAATATCATCATGAATGTACAGTGGACCTTAATCCAAAGATAGTGTCCTTAGAAAAGACGGGAGAGTGGAGACAAAGGGAAAAGGTCATGTGAAGATGAGGCTGAGACTGGAACATCTGCAAGTCAAGGTATATACTGCACACACTCCTGTCCATCCATTGTGTCTTACATTTATTTTAACCTCACAACAATATTTTTAGGTATGCACAGTTCCTATTTTACTGAAAAATAAGTTTAGAAAGGTTAAAGGACTTCCACAATATCGCACAACTAGTGACAGAATTGTAGTTCAAGTGACATCTAGCCATGCCTAGATGTCACTAGTACTAGGTTCTGTAAAGTGTTCTCCAAACCACAGGATTCAGACTGTGTGATCTAAGGCAAAGGCATCTATCCCACACCCTGTATTGAGTTCCCACACATTAACATGGAAGATTTCCACCAAAATACTGATTATTACTTTACACTTACCAGCCTTGCTTCACATGAGCAGTGGTGAAGAAATCGGCGCTGGGTGATCTCATGAAATGCTTTGTGCAGTTTTGTCCCGAAGTCCTGTGTGTCAGCTGCCTAAAACAAGGCAGAAGTAGAACACGTGGGTTCCCAGTACTGGCAACTAAGAGGGAAGTTGGGGCTGACTTTAGCATTCATTGCCAGCATGGTGTTCTCACTGTCCTGTGCAATCCCCAAGGCCACAGGTAGTCGACACTGGAGAAGAACGAGACCGATCCAAAGTCAAACCACTGCCATCCCTCACACTGTCCCAGGCATAGCCTTAGCTCTACGCACACAGGAGAAGGAGGTCTGGGGCTCCTGGAACAAGACAGGTAGCTGTGACTCCTGTATGTTTTCCTAATTCTGTTGCGTAAGCAAGATCAAAGTATTTTCTCTACCTATTGGAGATAATTATCCCAGAAATCCATTTATCTGTGCAGATGTCATGTAAACTGTTCTTCCCTAAAACAAGCTTCAAGAGAGCAGAGGTTCCACTGAACAACTAAGCCTGAGATACTTTCCTTACATGAGTCAGGGAAGAGAGGAACAAAATAATATAGATTACACCCATAAGAAATCCATTATCAGCCTTCTATTTTTAAATATAGAATTACAGGATAGTAGAGTTAAAGGAAACCAGAATAATCACCTAATACAACAACACTAGTTTTATTGGTAGGAAACTGAAGTTCAAAAAGGAGAAGTGATCCACCCAAGACCTCACAGACAATGAAAGTCAGGGCTGACTTTAGGGTTGCCAATATAGTTTTCTCACTGCACTGTGCAATTCCTATGACCCAGAAAGCTGAAGCAGTGGAAAAATGCACTATACTATAAAGGTGTTACACTCTTTGACCTGTAATTCCACTTATAGAAATTTATCCTAGGCAATAATTCAAAAGACGCAAGACATCATATAAAGGTATTAACTGAAGTACTATTTATATTGCCAGAAGTAATGTAAGGTAAGTGTCTAACATTAGGAGAATGCTATGTTAAGCTGGATTAAACCACCACAGAAAAAACTGGGCAAGCAATACATATTCTAAGATTATGAAAAGAAGGGAAAGTCAACTACACATAAAAATAAACTACTTTGGTAAATATATGAGATAATATGCCAGAAACTAAAATTATAATGATCAGCTTTATTAGTTGTACTTTAAATTATATGTGTGTTATCTTTTCAATAAAAAGTTACAAAAGAGCAGCAACACCCATGGAATAAATGTGTTACCCACTGCTAATGTCCATCAGTGAGCACACATTCCATAAAGGGAGGAAAACCACACGCTGAGAATGTACTGTGTGCCGTGCACTTTCCCTCACCTTCGTGAGAGCCTGGGAGTACTGCTGTTTTTCAAATTTAATTTATATATGAAGCTCAAGTCCACACAGCCAATTAGTAAATGAGCCAAGGTTTGAACTCAGGCCTCTGAGACCCAAATTTGTTATACTATTCCATAAGGCCAAACACATGTAACGCCTGTGGTTTAGTTATTTCCAGTGTGTTCTGTCACCATCAGGTAACACAACATTCTTGAGCAAGGAACTAGAAACCACTGATCTAATCCTAGCTCGTCTTGTACCTACTCATGTGACCTAAAAGAAGTAGGTATCTTAAATAACTAATTTTCTCATTTATGAAATGGTATACAGACCTCTATCCATTTAATAAAACACTTGCTATAGGCCTGGTACTATGTAGAACAGCAGACAAAGTATGTTTCAAACAGCACTACGCATGTCACTAAGACACTTATTATCAATAAAACGTCACCAAAACCCTGGCCCTTTTAAGCATCTCCAATTTCCTATTAACCTGAAGGGCCTGGAGACAGGTCTTTCGGAAGCTGCTGCTGGTGCTGCCAGTCACGACACTCATGATGGAATTCACAGCCACTGAGAGTGAGGCCTGCAGCTTCTGACGAGTCTAGGGAACATAACAAGTAAGGAGGGTCTGAAGTTTGTAGTGGTCCCAACCTGCTGGTTCACAGACTCCCAAAGGTGCCCACAGATTTCAGTGAGAGCAGGATTTCGACAGTTATTCCCCGTCACCAATACTTACTGAGATTATGTCATAAAAAGGATACTCAGGGGTTGAAATAAAATATATTTTTTTCATAGAGATGACTTAGGGACACAGATACAGTCAGAAAAGACTAGGAATAAGTCAACAGTCAATAAATAGATACACTTAATGTTTTAGAATAACAAGCTTTAAACATTCTTAATATGGGTGGTTTTTATTTTCCTGAAAAGGGAAAGAAGCAAGTGAACGTGTTACCAAAAATACACACGATTGAAGAATTCAGAAAGGAAGAGCTCTAAGAAAGCGACATAAAGGGGGACTAATGTAAGATTTGATGAAGCACGAGCTCCAGAAGTGTGTATGAGGACAGGAAGTGTATAGAGAAGAAGGAGGTGCATTATCAGTCATTTTTCTGACTTTCATTTTGTCGCCATTTACTCAGACTCACTCCAGGAGGTGAGGCCACACAAGCCCCTCACAGAGACTCACGTGCGTTGCTAGACTAGTTGCTGTGCTCAAGATCAGCCCAGGGCACAAAGGGACACAGGGAGACACAGGAGAGCTCTGTCCTGCCTCATACTCCATCTTCTTGGTGAGACTGGAAAGTAGGAATTGTGAGATCCTTATTACCTTGGCAGCCTGCTGGTGCTGCTCCATGGCCTGGTCCACGGTGGCCTGGAGAGAATCTTGCACCGCGCTGTGGCTCTCCACAAGGACAGCGCTGAGATGAGTCGTGAGCCAAGTATGGACTCCTACAGGAGGGAGAATGCAGGCACCTTGAGTCAGCTAGGGATGGGGGCAGGGTCTCTCGGGAAAAGAGGCCACTACTGTATCTCAACAAGTAATTTCTTTGACAACCCCTCCTTATACCCAGCAATTTACAAACATATCCAGTCCCCACTGACAAATGAAAGAAAGCTCAGGGAAAGAATAGTAAAGAATGGCACTATCTTTGAGGAAACAAATGAAGGATCATGTTTAATTCATCTCTAAAGCAAAAATATAGACCAAATACTAGAACAGTGACACTGGTGACTCCCAAAGGAGAGGGAGGCCTCCTGCAGCGCTAACCCTGCTCCATCCCGTCTGCACACTGCAGGGGAAGCTGAGGTAGAGAAAGACATGCTGAGGTAGAGAAAGAGTTAAAACCCACAGATGACACTAGGAGTTTCTGGTATCAAGTCTTTTAAATGGGGACTAGTCTGATAAAGTCACCATCGGCACCACTGCTCAGCACTGCTGGAGAAGCTCGTGTGCGAACTCAATGGAGAAACGTGCCCCACCCAGCAACAGGCTGGCACTGTCGACCCAAGACCCAGGGAGACACAGGGAGACAAAGCACTTCTTTTGGGGGGTGAAATGGCCTGAGGCCTGGTTGGCTTTTCTCAGAGCTGCATTAAAAATGCAAGCAAGAGCTGAAACCATACAATATATAGAAAATACAGGCAAAAGACTACATGATATATATCTCAGCAACATCTTTAAAGACACATCTCCAAAAGCAAAGAAAGTAAAGGAAAAAAATGAACAAACAGCTGGGACTACATCAAATTTAAAAGTTTCTGTATAGCAAAGTGACATTACCCAAAACAGAGACACCCTAGTGATTGGGAAAAAATTTTGTACACGATACTACTGGTAAGGGCTGATCACAAAGATCTACAAAGGGGGGCCTCCCTGGTGGCGCAGTGGGTTAAGCAACGCACTATGAAGCGAACCGCAGTCACTGCAGCACGAGTTCGATCCCTGCCTCCGGCCAGGGAGGGGACCCACATGGTGCAGCAGACCTCTCCTGCTGTGCCCGCTGCTCCCCTCAGCAGTGT
>JAGFMF010011432.1:2228476-2273252 GCA_019455555.1 Galemys pyrenaicus
TAAATCTTTAAAAAAAAAAAAAAAAAAAAAAAAAAAAAAAAAAGCAGTAAACTGTAATTCAATGTGATACATGCTAGAATACATACAAAGGAGTATTTTCCCGTAAGTATTTCAGTATATTCAGGTTGAGGAGGAAACTCAACCATATTTTCCAAGCAAGACCAAGAAGTGCAGGCCCCTATAATGGTTTCCTTCTCTTGACTTCTCATTCCCACCCTCATCCTCCCTCTGACATCTACTGATCTGCTAAATTTTCTCACAAAATGTAATCTCTAAGAAGACAGAAATTCTGTACTATTTCCTCTGGAGAATAGGATAATGAGGAAGAGAAACTTTCATATTGATCCAGATATTAAGAAAAAGTATGTTTTTAAATAGCAAATGAAGACTCCGTCTTCATCACCATCCTGTTCCCTCTTCTTTCCTAAAAGCACTCTCGGCTGATATTTGTCATGCCATGACCTTGATCCTCCTCTGGTCTTGTACTTTATACTCTCCATAACCTCATTAATTTCATAGTTTTAATCATACACTAAATTGATACCTTATTATTATGCTGATTCCTTCCAGCGATAAGGCTCTCCTCTCCATGCTCATCACACGTTCAAATCAGGCACTTGTTGTCTCCCACCCATTTCACTTACTTACGGAGTGATAACCGACTTCTCTTTCCCACAGTGCTGCTAGAGACTCCAAAACATTCAGTAGTTTCCCAAATAGAGAATAAAGTTCACACTCTTTAGTGAGGCTCTCAAGATCCACCATTTCAACTCCAAACTACTATGACAGTCTCATCTCTCCCTCTTACACCATTCACTCCATGTATCAGGCATACAAATTAAATGACAAGTATGTGGCACTTGTCACATCTCATAGTTTTCAGTTTCTTGGCAAAATCCTCAAATGACTTTCATGTTAGATTTACTTTTTATACAATTATCACCTGTTTCTAAACACAGAATTTATATTCTGAAGGTTTTTTTTTAAGAATTGGGGTATAAAATCCATTTTAAAAGACAGTTAGATGGAGGGCCTCTCTGCTGGCCCGGGGGTGAGTCTCAGCACTCTCACCACGACAGCCTGAGTTGACCCTGGCCAGGGAGCTGACCCAAACATGCACAGCAGACCTCTCCTGTCTCCCCGCTGCTCCCCTCAACAGTGTATTTCAGTCAGTCCACCTGTTCTGCTCCCTGCTCTGTCTCCGGTAAATCCTCTCACATATGTACCCTGCACCTCTGGCCTACACCTTAGTTCTTAGATGCACAAATAAATCTTTAAAAAAGCCAATTAGATGGACTTTGTCATCAAAAGGATATGGAAACTGAAGAAATTCTATTCAGTTGGTTGGAAAAGAGCTCCAGGCGGGGACACACCGCAGCAGCTGCAGTCAGCGTCAGCTCTCCCAGCAAGCCCAGGCCAGACACACCGTCAGGGATAAAAAGTGGTACTGGATGTCCTAGCACAGGACAGATTCTGCTGCCCAGTAATTTAGCTGTACCAAATTTTGGCCTACTGTCAAAAAACAGGTAAAATAAATTTAGGATTTTTTTTTTACCTCTTAAGAAATTATTTAAAAGGGCATTCAAATTTCCTTTTACAACGGCAGGGTATGTATAACCATATAAAGCACCACATCAGCTTTTCTGGAGTAAGGAACTGCATCCCACTCAAGGAGCCACAAACTAAATTCTTTAGCTCTCTGTCCTCATGTCTAAATAAGACTGGAATCAGCAGGTTTTTTTTTTTACAGTAGAAAATAAGCCCTCTGGTCAGTTAGAATATATTCAAGGACTCAATATGAATAATACTTTTCAATACAAATAGTTTGAAAGTTTTACTTTCACTTTTCTTGCAGAGAATCTAACACGTGGCTCTAAAATATGACCAGTGAGACCATTTTCAATTTCTACCCACATTCACACTCAAAGTAAGAATGAAACACGGAAAGGGAAGCAATGCTTTTCCTCTCACCTCACGTAATGCTGAGAGCTTACAGTAAGAGCAATTCCGTCCCACAGGCTCAAAGTTGGCTCATTCTCCACGCTGCAAAGCAGAGCAAAGCTAAGCTGCATCTCAGAAGTCCTAAACCAGTGTCTGAATGGATACAAAGTTTGACTTGTGACTACTGACACCCCAGAGATTACTGGAATTCAGTAACCCATCAACCAAGGGGAAAATGGCACCTGTTAAGTTCGGTCATTCTAGTGAAAGGGAAAAAACGTGCAATGCTCAAATGAATCTACTTACCCATTAAAAGTCAATACAAAATAAGAAAATGAGTTTCAAGTCTCGATCTAGAAATCAAACTGTGATCCTACTGGAAACAAGATAGTAGTGACTGAGAAAACTGTGGAAGTATGGATTAGAAGACTCACCCAAACATCTCTGTGGAGGAGATTCCATTCGTCTTTACACTGAAATTAAATATAATCTGCAAAATAAATGGGGTGTGAGATTTATGAACCAAGAAAAACTTCCACAATCAGTTCCTAAAGGAGAAAAAAGATCCTTAATCACTTTTTTTCCATTTGCATCTCCCCTAAAACATAACTAACATTCGTCTGTATTCAAATTCTCTATCTTAAGGCTATTGAGTCTAACACAGCAATTCCAAGTATTCACAAATTATCAGGAAAATCTACACCTTTGTCCTCTGCTGCTCTTCCAATGTATCTCTTTTCCCCTTTCTTAAAGGAACTATCCATTTTTCTTTCTGTTCTTTCTACTGTTCTCATACACAAATATTCCACACTTTCCTATTTTTTCCCCATGCCCCCACCTGACCTGTATGTCCTCCTTCCAATTTACTTCACTGTTCTAATTATTCCTACCTCCAAGCTGTATTTTTCTTTCTATATAACAAAATGGTAATATGAGGGGCTTCCCTGGTGGCACAATGGGTTAACACACTGTGAAGCATCCGTAGTCACTGCAATGTGAGTTTGATCCCCAGCCAGGGAAGGGACCCACATGGCTCAGCAGACTTCTCCTGTCTCCCCGCTGCTCCCCTCAGCAGTGTGTTTCAGTCAGTCTGCCTGTTCTGCTCCCCACTCTTGTCTCTGGTGGACCCTCTTACCGCTCACACATCTGGTCTGTACCCCAGTGCTTGTGTGCATAAATAAATAAATCTTTAAAAACAAAACAAAACAAAAAACCCAAAATGGGTAATATGAGACTCCAGATTACATGAGTTCAAATTCTGCCTCTGCAGTTATTTAACTGTACTATAGTCTCCTCAGTCATAAAATTCGGGTGCAGATGATGATGATGATTTGATGATAAAAATCTCCGTCACAAAGGAGCTGTGAGGGTTGAGTAAATGAGTGTATAGAGACCACTTAAAATAGTGACATGAAAATAATAAGCACTGATCCCTGCTCAAGACAGAAAAAGTGGGCAGTAAGCAAAAAGAAAGGGAGAGTTATTAAAAAAAATAAAAATTACTTGAATCAGGACCTCAAAAAGTGGGGGTATGGTATACTTAACTGTGTTCATCTTAACAAACATATCTAAATACAGAAAATAAAAAGTTTAACTCTCCAAAGTTAAAAAGTTTCCTTATTCAGTCTTACAGTCACTTTAGAAAAGGAGATAATCAACAAGGTTTATATCTAGGTTTAATAGAAAAGTTAAGCGTAGACTCCAAGGTGATACAATAAACCAGTAAGGCAGAAAAAACAGAACCCAAATGCTCTCTGTACATCCAAGGGTTATCAGCTATGTCATGTGACTGACATTAAGCTTAGGAACATAGAAATAAAATCAATTCAATACTAAAAGTTCATTAAAAGAAACAGAAGCAACCAGATCCCGTCATCCGAGAGTAGAGGTTTCTTGTAAAGTTATGACCAAAACAAGAGAATCTTTATTTTAGAAAAGAACAGCTTACCTTAGGCTGTACGATGCTGATCTTGTGCAAAAAGTGCTTTATAGCCAGACTGCCTGTCATTAAAGTCCCAAGCTTTTCCTCAACCTGTAACAACACAACAAAAACTCCAACCACATACACACAAATGCCAAGAGCACAAATGAATTAAATTATGGTATTTCTTCCTATAAAAGAAACTATGCCTTGGAAAGTTTCTCAGACATTTAAGCAGAACTGAGAATGAGACACAAAGGGAATCTAAATAGCTGTTACTTCTTGTATTAAAGTACCTACTCCATGGAACTTCAGGAGATATAGACAAGCAACTATAAATCAAATTCTGTAGGGGAGTTGGAGAGAGAAGGATCAAAACACAAGGGACTATGGTGACAGTGCACTGGTGAAATGGAGGTGAAAACCTGAGAGGAGAAAATAAACATTGTACAAACATGAAAAATGATGTAAAATATATATAAAATTTTAAAAAAATTTAAAGCAAAAAACAGTACTAAATATGTCTTGAAAAGGACACTTATTTACAGCATAAGAGCTGAAGCAGGAAGTTAATGTCACCTTAAAAAATAAATTTTATTATAAAATGTTTAGGTTGTAGGAAAGCAATAGTCTCTTTAAAGCAATGTCTGTACTTAACAAACACTTCCAAAACAACTTCTTGGCTCAATTTCAAACTTCTGTAACCCTGGTGATTGTAGGGTGTATCATAGAAAAGGCTAATTATAGCTAACAGTAAGGCAACCAAGTTAGCAAAGGTTCTTTGAGCAGCTACCAGAGATGGGTTACAGCTAATAATGAAAACCTGCTCCACGTCTAGAAATTTATATGCAAGTCAGAAATACCCCCATTTTACAGATGCAGAGAATGAGACTAAATAAGCTAACTGATCTGCCCAAGGTCAAACACACCTAGTTAAGTGGCAGACTTGGGATCAAACAGATCCCATGGACTCCGAAGTTCACATTCCACTACATAACTCTGCCTCTCTTAAGTGTTCGTTCTCTGTGCATATAGCTATCTGAACTAGATCTATCATTATTTTTTATGGAGTCTGACAGGCAATGTTTATGCATGACTACTGAAAAAATGTACTTATTCACTCACTCATAAAATACTCAATGTGGCTTATTATGTACCTGAGCCAACAGAGAATTTTGAATTCTAAATTTGGAGGCTTCACATTCGGTATAAAAGAAAGACAAATTATTTCTATGACAATGTGAAAATTTTTGTGATTCAGATATATGAGCTGCCAAAGAAATATACAGGAAGGACTGACACTTAATCCAGACTGTGAAGCTAAGATGACCTACCATCAGGCCAGTGGAGGCAGCTAACGCAAAGTAAACAGCCCCTTGTAAGATCTACTATTACTAAGAGAGACAGGGACACTGGCAAAGAAAGTATTTCACAGTTAGAAACCCAGTACCCAAAGCCTCACAAGGCGACAGAAACAGTGAATTTACTTCTTGTTAGGAAAAAAATAGATGCTGGCAACCCTGTTAACAGCAGAAACCACTAGATCAAATAATCACAGGTTCCAGCTTTCACCTTTAAATACAAGTCTAATTATATGACAGATTATGGGACTTGTTTTATATTTTTAAATATGAAGTCATGCAGTCATGGGCCATATATGACAGACAGTATCCGTCTATCTGTCTCTCTCCCCTGCCCCTTTCTCCAGCTCTTTCTTTTAGACAGATGATTGACAGATAGAAGTAAACAGATGCTTATATGTATATATATATATTTTTACCCATTTTACCATTTAGTATTATGGTAAAAATAAATATGAAAATGAATCAAGCTGTCAAGACCTTATAAAGCCAAATTGTTTTTGAGGGACACGTTACCATTCCTAATGAACCCCAAGAAGCACAACTGCATGAGCATAAACACAAAACCCCGCCTCTTCCCTAAATGAAGCCTTCCTCAGTCTTCCCTGGGCTTAGCCCCCCTCACACGGCCAAGCAGTGTTTCACTAGTATAGCCTTTCCATGAATGTCACCATGCCCTATCCTTGTCATGAAACTTGCTACCTGGCACGTCTCCCCATAAGGCATATATGATAAAATTCCTCACAATTTTCCCCCTTTCTATTCTTATTCTTGTACTTCAAATATCTTTTAAATAATTACACAGAACTAGTGACAACTGAGCTTCAGGAAATTCTTGTTCTTTTGAGATGCCACTTTTACATCTCCTCATCCATCACCAGCTTACTGGGCACTAAGTTCATGGTTTTTCCCCTTACTTTAAGCCCTGCTGTCATATTGGCTGACTTTCACACCCAGGTAGATAACCAGTCTAAGCAAGAACTTAGTCTCACAATTTCTTGACCTCTACTCAATTCCAATCATCTATCTCAATGGTCATAGTTTGAAACTGTCATTTTGGAAACCTTAAACTGAAACAGTCCACTCTCATGTGAAAAGACATACACCAAGATGTCAGTTGTGGTTACTCTGATAAGTCAAATTATGTGTGCTCTAAATTCTATATGCTCACTTTGCTTTTCCTGAAACAATTGCAATAAGGACAAAAAAGCAGACACTTTATCACTCTGAAGACAACTTCCTATTCTTTCAAGTCTCTGAAATTCCTTACATGTAAAAAATGTTTTTCAGTCTTATCAAACCTCTAGTCTTTGAATCCTTCCCGTTAAGCTCAGCACCCTTCATCCATGCTCCCACAGCACTCAGTGCCCACCTCTATGGACATAGGACTGTGTCTTGTGATTATCTGTCTACTGTGTGTCTCTCCTTTAGATTCCAAGTTTTTGGGATTAAGTAACGTGTCTGAGGGTAGTACTTTCAATATCTGACTTCAACACTGGTTTCTGATTTAATAAACATTTAGACAACTCTGATCAACATGAGTACAACTTTGGTTTAAACTCTATTGTCACATAACTTTCATATGACCTTGGGGAGATCAGCCTAATTATTTGCCTATCAGTTTTCTTATCCATAAAATGGAGTAATGATCCTTGTCCTACCCACTTCATGGAGTTGTCAGGAGATATACATATACATATAGACATATATATTAGGTATAAGAATATATATATAAGGTATAAGAATTAACTGTTGTTTGTTCAGACTAGCTAAAACTCATGATCTCATTTTCTAGAATTGTTTTCCTTGGTTCGCTGGAATCAGGTTTGGTGGTTGTGGTTTTTTTGCTACTTGACATTAATAGTTTCAGAGCTGACTAACCATTAATTGCTCCAGATTGTTTACCCTCATTCCCCTCGAGAAGATAAGGCACAAACAGGGATACTGTTGTCCCAATACCACACCCATTCCTTTAGAAGAAGCATATAACTCTTTGAACATGAAGAAAGCCTCAGGAGTGCTTCTTGGGAAAATACTTCAAGCACTTTAATTCTTGATGTCTCCACCAACTTAAAAGAACAAGCAGGGACTCAGACAATTGTTTTCTTTTTCAAGAGATAACAAATTCAAATAATGGTTTTTTCAGGGATGCTCAAATTTATCTGCACATTAGGAGTCATCTGAGAGTTTTAAAGTACTCCACAGTCCAAGGCACATCTATTATGAACTGAGTTGTGTCCCCAAAATTTGTATGTTGAAGTCCAAGCCCCTAACATGACTATACTTGGAAATAGGGCCTAAAGGACGAGTTAAGGATAAATGTGGTGGGAAGGGTGAAACCCTAATCTGACAGGGTTGGTTCTTACAAAAAGAGGAAAGGAAGTCAGAGCTCTCTGCCGTGAGGCGTGGAGGGAAGGTCACTGGAGGGGACAGCAACAAGGCACCTTGATCCTGGACTTCAAGCCTCCAGAGCATGAAAAAATTAATTTCTGTTGGTTAAGACACCCAATCTGTGGTGTTTTTTTAATGGCAACTCAACCAGATTAAACTAACACCCTATACCGATTAAATCAACAGCTCTTGGAGCAGGACAGAAACATCAATAGTTTGGTAGCTTCCAGGTGACTTAAAATCTGCACAGGCAAAATTGGGAACCAATGCCTTATTTCATTTCAACTTAGAACTGTGCTGGATTGAGGCTTTTCTTTCCTGTTAACTAGATTTACGGGGGAAAAAAGAATCAAAACGTCCGTATTTTATAGAACCACAACAAAACCTGCCTTAAATATCATTTGGAAGTTTGTTACCCCCGATTTGTCCTGAAAATAGCTGACTTCCTCTGAAGTCCAGTTCAACTTTGCAGAGAATCCACGCAGCATAGATTGTATTTCTGTGGACGAAATGGTGACAAAGTAGAACAAGCAATTTGGATAAGCATCAGAGTTTCTGGAATTATTAAACTGGTGAGCCAAGAAGGCTTTTCCCTGATGAAAAGATTATCCGCAAAATTTAAAATATGACTGGAAATGGCTATGCATCAGCAAACTGCCTGAGCATTTAGAATTATTTTATGGAGTTAAGTCATTTAACCTCTTTCACATTGGCTAAATCAACTTGTATTTCCAGTTAATTTCTACAATGTCATATTCAACGGAGAAATCTTAAAAGTTGATAGCTCTAGCTAATATTCTTGCATTTTTAAAAATAAATCAACCCATTATTTAATAAACACAAATCTAGCAAGTGAGTTAATTTAGAACTGAAAGCTAAAAAATTCAAGAATGACCCTCTCAGGCATTTGCTCAATATAGTATGTTCTTTAATGAGGTAGTCTTTAACAACAACAAAAAAAAGCATAGCAGACGCTTGCCAATTTAATTTGTAAATTAGCAACTTGGGATATTTATATGTGTTGACTCAGAACTATCTTCTCAGCAAGCATCAGTGAGTTCTGGATTATCGACAACAGAGAGCAGCTCCAAGCACGCACAGCCCTGCCCCTTTATGCACCTGGCATTCACAGGGGAGGGAAGAATCAGAGATGGCATTTTATAAAGTGCCATCCCTTCTTACCCAGCTACGTCAATATTACGATGATTAACTGAATACGAATAAAGACATCTTAATCCCTGCAAGTTTTACCCTGTAAATGAGGGTGACTATGACATTATACCACTCAATTTTAAAGCTCTAATGATAAAACGTATTTTAAGATGTAGGCGACAGCACAACATTCTCCTGAGGCATTAATTAATACTATCTATCTAATAGGGCTTTAGCCATCTCAAAAAATATGGAGGTCACCAAGTTGTAGCTATTAATCTTAATGGGCAGTATTTTCCCTGCATTAGTTTTTCAAATACAGTTCAGTCACAAAGCTCAGGGTAAGATGGCAGCAAGGTTATGTATGCCACACTGAAATTTAATGAACTTGGCACTGAACCAGGATGCCTTGTGTCAATCTTCTGTTTTATCACTTAACTGATTTTCTCATCTAAGGCAACCTCTTTTCTCTGTAATTCAATTACTTTTTCTGTGAAATAAGACAAAAACTGTTCCTAAATACTACTTCAAGAAGTATTATTACAGTATAGAATGGAGAAGACGTGTATACATGACAAAACAGCTTGTAAATAACTTTGAATTCTTCAGAAATCTTAATAATTTAAAGTGTGTAGCTATTCTGGGAGAAGTCAGTTTCAACTGCCTCACTCCATATACACAGAGGCTCAGATGGACTGACCACTATCCTCAAACGTGTAAAGATGAAACAACAGAACTAAATGTATTCTATTTCAAGATAAATTAATCAGGAGCCTACCTGGTGGCGCAGTGGGTTAAGCAACACACTATGAGGCAAACCGCAGCCACTGCAGCACAAGTTCGATCCCTGCTGCCGGCCGGGGCGGGAACCCACATGGCGTGGCAGACCTCTCTTGCTGTGCCCGCTGCTCCCCTCAGCAGTGTACTTCCATTGATCTGCCTTTCTGCTCCCTGCTCTGTCTCTGGTGAATCCTCTGATCCCCCCCACACACACACCTCTGGCCTGTACCCCAGTGCTTGTATGCATAAATAAATAAATCTTTAAAAAAGATAAATTATGCATATGTTAAAATCTCACCTTCCCATTTAAGTTCATAAAATAACAAAACAAATATATTAAAGTCTTAACAAGAAGTCATAGTGAAAAAAAAAGAGATAACCCTTTATAAACCACAGATGGAGAGAGATTCTTTCCTCATCCTCATAAAGGAAAAAGAGACAAGATCCACAATAACCTTAAGGGCCAAAAATACACCATGGGGAGGGGGGCGGAGGAGAAGACTTGACTGGTAACCAAACATGGGGCTGATATTAAACCGCCCACAGGCTTAAAAGCGAGAGCCACACAAGCCACAGACAGGAGCGCTAAGGAGGGACCAAAACACGAACACGGGCCAGAGATCAGCACCCAAGGGCTGGTTAAGGGAAAGTGAAACTAGCAGCAGCATCGAAGATGCAGGACAAGTGTTAGATGGGCGCCATCATGTCTCTGAACGGGGGGTGAGACTTAAAACTTTATAATCAAAGATGCAAGACCTCTGTATCTTAGTACAAAGCAAAGTTTGATCAAAGATATACACCTTCAGATGAGGACTCAGCACCCCAGGGAGCTCCTTCTGCAAGGCTGTTGGGTGCAGCCTGTGTTCAGGATAAACAGACCAAACAAACTAGAAATGACCAAACAACAGAGACCCGTGAAAGATATGACACACATCAACCACCAAAATCTACCTTAAGAAAAAGTTAATGGAATGGTCTGAGATAATTTTAAAATTAAGTACTATATATTTCATACCCTCAAAGATAAAAAGTCATGGAACAATTCACTGCCACCAGTTAAACAGAAAGTAATGGCAAAAAAAACTATTAAAAATCGGGCCTCCCCGGTGGCGCAGTGGGTTAAGCAACGCACTATGAAGCAAACCCCAACCACTGCAGCACAAGTTCGATCCCTGCTGCCGGCCAGGGAGGGGACCCACATGGTGCAGCAGACCTCTCCTGCTGTGTCCACTGCTCCCCTCAGCAGTGTACTTCCGTTGATCTGCCTGTTCTGCTCCCCCGCTCTGTCTGTGGTGAATCCTCTCACCCCCCACACCTCTGGCCTGTACCCCAGTGCTTGTATGCATAAATAAATAAATCTTTAAAAAAAAACTATTAAAAATCTTGGAGATTACTTTCTTCACTAGTTTTACTGTAAAATTATAGTAAAATAATAGATAGTATATTCATGTTTAGTTTTTTTTAACTGAGCATAATGCCTGTAACATTAATTCATGTGATTGTATCTACCAGTAATTCATCCCTTTTTATTACTAAATGACATTCCATTGTATGAAAATACCAAATTTACTTGTACACTCCTCTGTTAAGACATTTGGACTTTCCCATTTTTGGCTATTTTGAATAAAGCTGCTATGCACATTCTTTTTAAAATCTTGTTCGAGACATCTGTTGTGGGGCAATACCTAGAAATAGAGTTGCTGGGCACGGCGTAGGTGCTGCTTCACAGTAAGAAATTGTCAAATGGTTTTCCAAAGTGGTTGCACCACTTTACACTCCACCAGCATTGTATCAGAGTTCTGGTCGTTCCACATCCCTGTTAACATCTGGCGTTACCTTTTACTTTTAGCCATTCTGGTAGGTTTTGGATTTCATTTGCATGCCCTGATGACTTACGATGTTACCTACTTTTTATGTGCTTTACAGCATTAAGATACCTTCCTTTTGTCAAGCTAGAATACACAATTGAGGGAAGGTGCTAGAGTTCACATACACCCTGACCCCCACACATGCACAACATCCCCTACTACATCCACAGTGGTTCATTCGTTACAAGCAATGAACCAAAGGAATCAACTGACACATCAGTGCCACCCACAGTCCCTAGTTTACCTTCTGATTCACTCTGGCATAAACATTCGATGGGCTTTGATAAACGTATAACGACAGGTGCCCACAGCTGCAGTAATTGTACAGCATAGCATCACTGCTTTGAAAATCCTCCGTTGACTCTCATTCCTCCCTAGTACCTGGCAACCACTAATCTCTTTACTGTCTCCACAGTTTTGCTTTTTCCAAGATGTCATACACCTGGACGCATACAGTATGTAGTTTTTCAGGTTGACTGATAGTTGACAAACTCATTTAGAATGAAATGTTTTAAGCCAAAAAAATTCCTTTAAAAAAGGGGGGGAGAATAAGATATTTTTGGCATTCTTGTGGTTCCTTTAAACGTCCCTGGCTATTCCCAGAGGGTTCTTTATTTTCCGTTTTCTCGTTTGAGTTTTAGCACCCACTTAAGTTATGATGCTTCCAACCTTGTGTGGTTTGCCAGCTTGTCCAGAAATAAGGACACTGCTGAACTAGAATATAAATATTTCAATACCACAATCAAAAGTTAAAATATAGATAGTAAACACTTATAAAAAGAAACAAACAAATTAAAACTATCACTTCATGAACTAGTAGATTAGCTAAGATAATCTAATCGAAATTCTCAGTGCTAGGAAAATACAGTGAAGTTAGGATCTTCTATTACATGACATATACATTCTATTACATGATATGCTACTGTTACATAACACGACTTTCTTAAAAGCAACTTCAAGAGCCATAAAAATAGACATAGACTTTGATCAAATTAATCCTACTTCAGGAAATTAGCCCTAAATTTTTAATTAAGTAAAAAGCTATATGCATTAAGATATCCACCCCCAGTGACATTAACATTAATTAGCACTTATTGAGAACTATATACTCAGAATAATCACTGTGATACATGCACTAGGTATATTACTTCATTTAATCTTCCAAACAGTTTTAAGAGGCAGGAACTTTTAAAAGATCAAATAACTTGCTCAAAAACAAAAAGTATGATGCCTAACCATTAAAACAAACTGCCTTTCATAATAATGGAGGGGGGGGGGAAAGCACTTCAATTTAGTCTTAAAATATAGATATGGTTAACAAACTTATACACCTTATAGACAATCTAGCCATAAATTAGATTAGAAGACTATGTCATAACATGAAAAATGCTTATTGTTAAGTGCAAAAAAAAATTGTGTATCTAGTGTGGTTACAACTATATTAAGAGTACATGGGGGAATCTGATAACAATACAGTAAAATGCCAACATCTACTGTGCAGGAAGTTTTTTCATTTTTCTACTTTTCTTAAATGGGCTATATACTGCATCTATAACAAAAAGTTCCACTTACGAGTAATTTCTCTGGTGGTGGTAAAAGTTGAGATCTGACTGCTTGCCTTTTTTTCCTCCAAAATACTCAGCAAACCAGTAATTATTTGGCCTTCGCTGGCCTGACTCCTGTGCTTTAATATAGTTATATTACTTGTAGTGCCTACAAGTAATACACTAGTAAATAAAGTGGTAATACCAATGTATTTTAAAGAATGAAGCTAATTAGGCAAAAGATGAAAAGTTCTTGGGTTGACTGTGGCATGATGTCATTAGTTAAACTGACTAATTATATCCACATTATTAAACAACCCCAGACATGCTTGAGAGAAGGAAACAGAATAAAGGACATCAGCTGCCTTCGGAAATACTGTGTCAAATCTTCATTCACATGGGCAAAAAGCAGACTCGTGGCCATGGCTGCAATTCAGAGGACTCATGCCGTCAAGAAGCAAGTTGGTCAGCATAGGTGTCCAACAAAGGAACACGTACTTGGGCCCCGCACTCTCACGGGCTCCCAACAAAAAAGAATACAGATGGAAGAAGGAGAAAAACTTGATCATTTTCCCAAGCCTACACCTGCCTTTTGATACACCCTCAAAAGCGGGAACAACTAATGACACAGGTTACAGAGTCTTCCACTTGTACTCTGAGAGCAGAGAGGCTGTCAAAAGAGGGATACGGGTATCTGTTCATTCACTGAGCAGAAATGAAGAACTGGCTATCTGAAAAACTAACATAACGGGGAACCCACTAGCAAATCTGTGTTCCGCAGAGTAAACCAACATACTGTGGGATAATGGTTAAGGCACTGAGTCTGGAGCCAGTCTTCTAGGTCCATACATCTCACTGAACCATTTACTATACTTAGGACTTTGAACGAATTACTTAACCTTATTGTTTAAACTGAAATGTTTGGTATCAGTGTTACCTCCATCAAGACAAAGGCACAAAAATACAATAAGAAACTCCATAAGAGATGAGAACAAGTATTTTTAAATCTTAAAGACATTATAAATAATTTCCACCAATTAATATGAAAACTAAGATGAAATGCCTAACTTAACAGCAGGTTTTCAGTAAACATGTCCTAGATGTATGAATGAAAGGGAGTAAGGGGCAAGTGTGTGAATAGAAAACTTAAATATCATTAAAGTTATCAAAAATATTTCCTTCTTTACCCCCATCTCAAAATACCAGACTCAAATATTTTTTTACCAAATCTTCAAAGAACAGATACAAAAAATTCCAGAACGTAGGACAGAGAAGAAAGGATAACAGCTCCCCAGTGCAACTACCAAAGTTACCCACCCCCTCGGGGGTAAATGACCAGCCAAACAGGGATAACCCGAAGTGGCACTACTAAGACCTGAACATTTGCCAAGTCTAAGGCACATTCTGGCAGGGAACCACAGGAAAGGGGCAGAAGGTATCAGGCAAGTCTGGGTCCAAAGGAGTAAAATCAAAGTACAAATCAAATTAAAGGTCAATGTTAACCTCCCCATCCAATTCTCTACCAAGTGTCTAGAGACTTTTTTAGATCATGCCATAATCCCCCAAGATGTAGGAAAGGTAATTTATAAAATACAACATTTATTCATAACAAATACTACTGTAGAAGTAAAATTCCTTAACAGGTGGCAAGTACCAAAACACTACAGTAACTACTGTATTTTAATTCCTTTAAAGGAAGGCAAGAAATAGATAGCTAGTATTACCCCTGCTCTTTTACCCAATATTAGTATTGTTCTATCAGGCAAGGAAAATAAGTCTTACATGAGTTAAAAGACAAAAGTATCGTAATTTAGAGATCCTTTGCCACAACAGAGAATCCAAGAGATACAGATAACTACTATAGTTAGATAAACTATTAAGAGTTCAACTCAGTAATATTGAAAAGGATGAATACCACTCACAATAGCAAAAAACTAGAAATAAATATAACATATCTAAGATTATTACGAAAAGAATCACAAAGTGCTAACATAAACGCTGAACAGCAGTGACGTCAGCAAGATGGTAGAAAAGGAAGTTCTTGATCCCATGTGGAAACACCAAGTTCACAACAACACCAGCTTCCTCTCCTCTGGACGCCAGGCGAGAGGTTGCAGCACTCCAGGCAAGCGCACAGAAGAGCCGCTCTAGAGCAGATTGAGGCCAACGAGCACCTTTCATACGGGAATGTGGGTTTTCAGCTTTAACTCTAATGAGTAAAGCTTGATGCAACTACATCACAATGTTAGTGTCTGATCATTTGTACAATGAGAATACTTACTATATTGTTATTTTACATATTTTAGAAAATGTTTCATGTTTTTAAACCTCTTAGATGTTTTTCAACACTTACTGAGCAACCATGGTATGGTCAACACTGGGATAAACACTGGGGACACTCTGATAATTAAAACAATTACAATTTAAAATTTCAAAATTAAGTTACAAAAAGAATTTGAAGAAATAGCACATGAACCACCTCAACCTTCTAGGAAAATAGAGGGCAAAGACATTTGTTCAGATGGGTTCAGGTAGCTTGGAACATTACAGAAATTATAAAAAAGAATTTTAAAAGATAAATAGAAAAAGAATTTTTGAACCCTAATAAAATTAGAAATTCTGCTTAAAGGGCCTCACTGGGGCGCAGTGGGTTGAGCAACGCACTATGAAGCAAACTGCAGCCACTGCAGCACGAGTATGATCCCTGCCGCCAGGCAGGGAGGGACCCACATGGGGTAGCAGACTTCTCCTCTCTCGCCCACTGCTGCCCTGGGCAGTGTGTTTCAGTCAGTCTGCCTGTTCTGCTCCCTGCTCTGTCTCTGGTGAATCCTCTCACCCCCCACACCTCTAGCCTGTACCCCAGTGCCTGTATACATAAATAAATAAATCTTTTTAAAAAAATTCTGCTTAAACTTGCAGTGTGCCAATATTCAGTTTTATAATTTGCATGAGTATTTGGCATCTTGGAAATAAGAACAGACAAAGCCAACAAGGAGGATTACCCAAGCTTAGGCACTACTAAGAAAGGAAAGTCAAGTCCAGTCAGCAGGACATGTTACTGTGGAGTGTTTAACCATAAATAGGGAGGCCACAGGATATCAATTAGAGAAGAGTCAAGGATAGAAGAATATGGGGAGGTCGAGAAAGTTCAATTTCACATAACCACTTTTTTTTTAAAACCTAATTCACATACCTTAAAATTCATCATTTTTAGTGTACAATTCAGTGACTAGTACATTCACAAGATTATGCAACCATCGCCACTATCTAATTCCAGAACATTTTTATCACCTCAAAAGGAAAACTCTTGCCCATAAATAGTAACTCCCCACTCCTTCCTCCTTCCACTAATCTACTTTGGATATGCCTCTATGGATTTGCCTCTTTTGGACATTTCATATAAAATAAATCATGTAATATATAACCATCCTTGGTTTTTTTCACTTAGTATGTTTTAAAGGTTCATTCATGCTGTAACATTTATCAGGACTTCATTCCTTTTCTAATAACCCACTGTATCAACAGAGCACACCTTGTCCATCAGTTATGGACATTTGTGTTTTTACTTCTCACTTTTTAGCTATTATGAATAATGCTGCTCTAAATATTCACGTACATGTTTTGTCTGGACACGGTTGAGTGATGTAACTGTTGTTTCAAGTAATTTCCAAACTGGTTCCAAAGTGGTTGTACCATTTTATATTGTACCAACCAACAATGCAAGAGTTCCAGTTTTACTATATTCTATTTTGTTTTGTTTTTTAAAGATTTATTTATTTATGCATATAAGCACTGGGGTACAGGCCAGAGGTGTGGGGTGGGGGTGAGAGGATTCACCAGAGACAGAGCAGGAAGCAGAACAGGCAGATCAACTGAAGTACACTGCTGAGGGGAGCAGTGGGCACAGCAGGAGAGGTCTGCTGGGCCATGTGGGTCCCCACCCTGGCCGGCAGCAGGGATCGAACTCGTGCTGCAGTGACTGCAGTTTGCTTCATAATGTGTTGCTTAACCCACTGCGCCACCAGGGAGGCCCTGTTTTGTTTTTTTAATTAGCACCATATGAATGGATTTGTAGTTCCCTAAACTGGTGATGTTTAGCATCTTTTCATGGGCTCACTGGTCATTTGTATAGTTTCTCTGGATAAACGTTATCTTAGTCTGCTCTTAGTTTGCTTTAACAAAACACCACAGACTGGGAAACTTATGCAATAGAATTTTATTCCCCATAGTTCTGGAGCCCAGGAGGTCCAGGATCAAGGTCCAGGCATTTCAGTTCCTGTGGAAAGCTCTCTTCCTGGCTTGCATGTGGCTCCCTTCTCACCATGTCCTTACATGGTGTTTCCTCAGTTGTTGCATTCAGGGAGAGAATACTCTTTCTCTTCCTCTTCTTATAGAGCCACTAATCCCACCATGATACCATCTCATTGGAGATTAGGGGTTCAGCATATGAATGGAGGATACAAATATTCAATTCATAACAAATGTCTATTCAGATCCTTCAGTACTATTTAATTACGTTGTCTTTTTATTTATCGAGCTGTAAAAAGTTCTTTATATATTCTGAATGTTAGGCTCTTACCAGATATATGATTCACAAGTATTTTCTCCATTATGTGAATTGTCTTTTCACTTTTTTCCCTTTCTTACAGGCCTGAGATATAATTGGCATATAGCAATGTATAAGTTTAAAGTGTACAACCTGTTGATCTGATACTTATAGCTTGTAAAATGAATACCACCCTGGCATAAGCTAGCACCGGCATCACATTACATTAATTACCTTTTTTCCCTTGGCTAGAAAGCGTTTTGTAATCTCCTCAGAATTAGGCTGAATATCTAATGCTTTTTAAAATAGGCCAAAGAAGATAAGTCCAATTGAGTTTTGAGACTTTAGTCAGTTCCAGGGCCAGTAGCTCATGGAAGGACAGTTAGAGCATTGCACCCAGTTTTTCTCAGTCCAATCATACTTGGATCCACTAGATGTCAAAAACAACCAGATCTGTTTGTCTGGGGTCTGCCTATTGATCACGTAGGTTCCTAGATCTCCACCCAGTTTAACTGCTAAAACATCACTCCCAACGGAGACATCACAGTCTTCAAATGTAGAAGGCTTGTCGGCAAGGTCTTTGAAAAGCTCTGGTAAGTTCATGTCATATCTGCCAATCTTCCACAGATGGTTTCATCTAGAGAGCCAGTGTTGCCCTAAGTTCCCACTGTCCTCAAATTCATCAGACAGACAATGTTTATTGATATTCAGAGATTGGTTGAGGTTTAAATTGGCACTGCAGGGCATGTAGGCCACAGGCACTCACAACATGCAAGCGCGGTGGTATATATACAAGAGGATACTACTCAGCTGCCACTTACGACAATATTTTGGATGGAACTAGAAAGGATAACGCTAAGCAAAGTAAACCAGAAGGCGAAGGACAAATACCAGATGGTCTCACTTATATGTGGAAAATAGAGACAAATATAACAAAAGGTCAAAACAAACCAGTAATAAGCTTTAAACCTCTGGCTGCAAAACTGAGGCAGAGAGAGGAGGAGTATGGTGGAATAGAAGTGTGGGAGAAACATGGTGGCGGATTGTTGTGGCCCTAGTGGTAGGCAGGGTGTGAACCTGCGTTTGTCCAGGTTTGAACCTATCACCCCAAAAGCATATACAAGGCTGTAAACCTACTTTACTTCAATAGACATAATTTGGGGGGGGCGGAGTCTGGAGTCCTTCACGAGCACCAGGGTCCTGGCGCAGATCCAGGTTGAGCTCTGGGGCCACCGCATTTTCGTCTTTTCAGTCCACTGATGGTGTTCTTTGAAGCACACACGTTCTTAATATTGATAAAGTAGAATTTTATCTATTCTTCATTTGGTTTCTTGTGCTTTAAATGTCATATCTATGAAAACATTGCCTAATCCAAGCTCACAAAGATCTTCACCTATGTTTTCTTAAGGATTTTGTAATTTTACCTAGAAAGATCCAGGTCTTTGACCTATTTTAAGCTAACTTTTATATGTGGGTTATATGATCACCTTTTAAAGTGTGCTAAAATCAACAAAAACCAAAAATGAAAAGACAAGGACAAATTGGGGACACTTGGTGGGGAGGGGGAAGGGGAAGGATTGAGGGTGGCAGACGGGAGCACGGGGGACTGAGATGAGGATGCACTGGTGATATGGTGATGGGAAAAACATGGGGATTACAATTGTTGTCAAATATATAAAAACAAAGAAAAAATTTTTAAAAGAGCAAAAAAAGAAAGTGTGCTAAATGGCTAACCATAAAGTCTACTCAGTAAATAATTACTCAAAATGTCTCCTCTCCAATACCAGCCAAGTTCACTACAACAGGCAGCTAACATTTTCTCCGAAGGAGATGAAAGGGATATGGTAACCAGAGCTGGAGCAGTAAGTGCTCCCATTACTCAATGCAGGACAGTATAGGTTTAAGGATTTTAAGCCAAAGCAGGCGTAAGGCAGGCTAGCTTCCACTGACTACTGAGTAAAAGTCACTATGCTAGAGGGTGAGCCATCTCCCAGGACCACTAATAAAATCGTCCTTTTCTTCCTCCCTCACCCATCCAATTTCAAAAGGAAGAGAAACATGCTCCAGTTCATGTCCTTTCCACTCCTTTCCCTTGTGTACAAAGTCGAACATTTTCTCCGAAGTAAAGTATGATTAGATAAATTTAACGGGGAAAAGTAAAATTTTAATGAACCTAAAAGAGACAGAAACTTATTTCAACGTTTCTTTATCTTCAATTAATCTCGTTTTAAGATTTTGACATGCTATGCAAATTCAGCAGCAAGACTTGTTTAGACCATATCAAGGGCTTGAGGGTTAAGCGTCATCTCTAGGATAATCAATGACCTATGTCCACAAACTCTTTCCTTCTAAACTTAACATGAAACTAAGTCTTGAGTTCCTCATCTGTGAAACAAATGGTGCTGATACTTAGGTCTGACCTACCTCTTAAGATGGAATGAAATAATGCCTACAACATGAGTTGAGGGGGGAGCTTTAGAGTTGTTGATCTTGTGATATGTAAAACTGTAACAGACTGTCACATGAGGATCTCAGATTTAAAACAAAACAAATAAACAAAAAAAAAAAAAACATGAAGCTGGACAACCAAGAGCATTATGAGTTTCTCACTCAGTGTTGAACAAGCCTGTACCTGTCAATACTTCCAGCAAATAAAGCATCAGTCCTCACTTCCTTTCCCAACAAATTGAGGATAAAACTAAATTAGACTTGATGCCAAAGGTGTGAAATATAGGGAAAAGGCAAAAACTGAACTATCATAACCATATCACATATATTAACAGCGAAGCTATTTTCAAGAGCTGGCTTTCTTATCTAGTTTTCGGAGGGTGGGAAACTCTATACATTTGGCTGATTTGGGAAAAGCACTAGAATGTTTTTATAAATGAGTGATCAATTTGTATTTTACTAAGAATTAAATTATGTCCATAAACATGAGAACAAGAATATATTTTAAGACAAAAACAATCAAAATAATATGAAGAGACAAGAAGAAACAAACAGACATGTACAAATATGGCTTTTTCCATCTTCCCCCATCTCATCACTCTCTTCTACCCTTTATTTTCTTATTTTCTTTACTAGAGTAAGGGCATAATGGGAAGTAGCTTCTAACCAACCATGTTTAAACAAGTATTTATAACAAAAATAGTTTTACACATGTAAGTATATGATGCAGAATAGTAATATGTATGCTAATATGAAGTAATGAAAATTAACACAAGATTTTTTGCAGGTGAAACAATTTCATTTCAAATATCTTTGAAACTACAAAGATATGATTTTCTTCATGTAAAAACATTAATATAGATTCCTGTGTTTTCTAGACATTATATAAGCCCTTTTAAAGAAAAAATGCACCCCATTATATGGCTTCAGTGAGACTGCTTGAAAAAAAAATTCACATCTGGACTGATGCCTAAAACATATCACTCCACCACTCTGCATCTTTTGGTTCAAAGTATAAACTGCTGTCCTCAATATGTGTCCTTTCATTCTCCCATGTTCGATAACATACTTAATGTTCCATTGGTTCATCAGCAGGTTGAGCAGACAATGCCTTTCTCTGTCGTCTTTCTTCAAGATCCTCCAGGAATGGAGACACATCATCATTATAATTCATAAACTCCAAATCTTTACCAATAATTCCAATGTAAATATCTTTGTAGTTAGGTCCTGCTCTGTAGGAAGTGCCTCTCTCAAGGTGTGCAGACCACTTAACCAGTTCATTCAAACGGCGCTTCATAAACTCAGACGTATTTCTCTCCAAATAAGTATGGCTTGACTGAGAAAGGACTCTATTGGACATAGCTCTGTAGTCAAAATAGTTAGCAGCAGACAGGTCTGGAAAATGTGAGGGTCCATACCATCAAAAGCAGCAATAAGCAATCCAACACCATATGGTCTCTGGCCGTATCTGGATCTTGTTTCCAATTAGAGATACAAAACAAGACATAGGACGTGGTCTGTCAAATACGAATCTGGAACCCAAACACTCCTGGTACATAAAATAACCTAACAGTCTAGCATCAGCAGTAAGTTTGCAATTGAGATGCCGATATGGCTGTCAACATGGAGAATAAGTTTCTGATGAGCTAGCTACAAGCTCTAACTGTACTCTCTTCAACACGACAACACTGCATGGATTTTCAGTTTCAGACCAGCTGTGGCTGGACCTTGTTTAACAGCTTTCACTGCATATTCAATTTGTTGAACCCTGCCCCAAGGGCTCCGAACAGTGAACAATATTATCGTACTGACTAGAAACATGGTTCCTGGGCCTAACATTTAATAATTTATCTATCTTAACAGATAATTACATAAGATTTTACAGGACATAAGATTTAAAAGGGCCTAAAATCTAGTATGAGGCTTTTTACTCTTGCAAACAATAGTTATTAAGTGAGGAATATAACCACTAATTCTACAGTGTATTAACTGTAAACCAATCATTAAACCAGTAATTCTATGCCAAGACAAAATTAACAAAAAGTTTTAATTAGATTAGATAATGAAGAAAAGGGAAAAGGAGAAGTCCCAATCCTGTAAAAAGCCAAAATTTTAAGCCTGGGGAATTGTAAGAATGTTCATATCACTGAAAGGAATGGAGACATTATATAGCACACCGAACTTCACCGTAACCGTAAGACTATCCTCTTATGTTGAGATGGTTTTTAACTTCTTTCAAAGCACTTTCACAAATATTAATTGAAGAACTACCATTATGTATGATCTTCCCACCACTCTACAGGCATGTGAAGTACAGGTTTATGTTGTAGAATATACTCCTACAGGGGCCTCCCTGGTGGCGCAGTGGGTTAAGCAACGCACCATGAAGCAGACCGCAGCCACTGCAGCACGAGTTTGATCCCTGCTGCCGGCCAGGGAGGGGACCCAYATGGCGCRGCAGACCTCTCCTGCYKTGCCCGCTGCTCCCCTCAGCAGTGTACTTCCGTTGATCTGCCTGTTCTGCTCCCTGCTCTCTGTGGTGAATCCTCTCACCTCCCCTCCACACCTCTGGCCTGTACCCCAGTGCTTGTACGCATAAATAAATAAATCTTTAAAAAAAAGAAAAAAAAAAAGAATATACTCCTACATGCTCCCGTGCGCCATGAAATACTCCTTTTTATTTATATGGCTTTTCACTTCTTTCAAAGCACTTTCACAACATATAAACTGGAGCAGGAGTGATCTTTCCAACCCTTGCATCACTCCAATGGCATAATACATAAAAAAGAGAGAAATAAAGATGACAAGAAACAGACTAGATGATTTTAGGGCAGTGTACTCATGATTCTTAAACTTGGATTCAAATACCCCTAAAGTCTTAGGAGAAAACTCTCAGGATAGCAAGTCCATTCTCCCTTTCTTACAGGCGCAGGCTTTGGGTGGCAGCAAAAGTAAAGTGCCTGAGCACAAAGAGAGAAACAGTACCCCTCTGTACGACACGACCACTGTAGTGTTCTTATGCACTAATCTACCTATCTTATTCACCGCTGCCAGCCCTCCAAGTCAAGCGCAAGGCTCAGTGCGCGTAAGTGCTCAATGGACCACCACTGTAATTATTACCACAGGAAGAACGTTCTACCCAAGCTCTCACAGAATATCTGGTACAGAACTAAGAACAAAAATTTCAATTTAGGTTTTGTTTTCCTCCACAATCACTGCTTTTAAATATGTGCACACCAAGAATCCAAACAAAAATTGAGCTCTATTAAGAATCCATGTAACAGACAATGGAAGGTAGATCCAGAGGCCCAAGACATCAAAGACAAAAGGAAATACACCTGATGACCCTTAATTCTGCAAGCACACACTTTTAAGTCCTATGCTTAAACTAAAAATTACATCAAAAAAAGAACTCTTAGCGGGTAGACTTGTTTTCTGTAGGTTGGTGTCTTTTGAGTCACTCATTGTGTATGTCAGTTGCAAAAACAGTTTTTTCCTTTTCTTCAATTAAGAGCAAGATAAAAGAAGGTAATGAATTTATGAGCTAACTGAGCTGCCAGAAACCTGGATATAAATTAAAATTTTTAATTGATTGCATTTTTAAGAGCACTAAGGAATCTTGCTATTTTTAAAAAGTCATATGGTAATGTTATATAAACTGTTCATTTATGATATTATACCTTTTTAATGTAGCTTTCTGGTTGCTTCCATATTTAAGAAGTAGCATATTTTCTTAAAGCAATGATAAATACAAATCTTAAAAAACAATTCACTGAATATTCCAGATTTAGTTGAGGAAAATTTCTTTTAAAAAATTATGGATGGTGGTAGGTATTTTTTTTAAATACCAACAGGACTATATCAAACTAAAAAGCTTCTATTGCTTCTGTACAGTGAAATAAGCTGTCATTAAAACGAGAAGGCAGGGCCTCCCTGGTAGCGCAGTAGGTTAAGCAATGCACTATGAAGCAAACTGCAGCCACTACAGCACGAGTTCTATCCCTGCCTCCAGTCAGGGAGAGAACCCACATGGCGTAGCAGACTTCTGCCTCGCCCACTGCTGCCCTAGGCAGTGTGTTTCAGTCAGTCTGCCTGTTCTGCTCCCCACTCTCTCTGGTGAGTCCTCTCACCTTCCGCAACTCTGGCCTGTACCCCAGCTCTTGTATGCATAAATAAATAAATCTTTAAAAAAACAGTGAAAGGGGCCCACCTGGCGGCACAGTGGGTTAAGCAATGCACTATGAAGCAAATCGCAGTCACTGCAGCACGAGTTCGATCCCTGCTGCCGGCCAGGGAGGGGACCCACATGGTGCAGCAGACCTCTCCTGCTGTGTCCACTGCTCCCCTCAGCAGTGTACTTCCGTTGATCTGCCTGTTCTGCTCCCTGCTCTCTGTGGTGAATCCTCTCATCCCCCCACACCTCTGGCCTGTACCCCAGTGCTTGTATGCATAAACAAATAAATCTTAAAAAAAAAAACAGTGAAAAAAAAAACTGAGAAGACACCCTAATGAATGGGAAAAAAATATTTGTACAGCTGACTAATATCTAAGCTCTACAAAGAACTCATACAAATCAGTAACAACAACAAAAAACAACCCCATCAATAATGGGCAAAAGAGCTAAATAAACACTCTCCAAGAAGGCACACAGATGGTCAACAGGTACATGAAAAAAATGTTCATCATTTATCATCACAAAAATGCAAATCGAAACCACGATAAGATACCACCTAATACCTGTGAGAACGTCACATATCAAAAAAAAAAAAAAAAAAACCAGAAACAACAAATGTTGGCAAGGTGTAGAGAGAAAGAAACCCTGTACATTGTTCATAGAAATGTATACTGTCTAGCCCCTAGGGCAAACTGTAGATGTTCTTCAAAATATTAAGAATAGATGTACCATGTGATCCAGCAATTCCAGTTCTAGGAATCTACCTGAAGAATACAAAAGCACAAATTCAAAGAGATGTGTACTCCTTTGTTCCCTACAGCACTATTTACAAAAAGTCAAGGTATAGAAACCTACATGTCCATCAACAGAGTTGGCGTAAGAACACGCAGTGTGTGTGTGTGTGTCTATTCATACAGATAGCTACACACACATACACACATGCGCACACAATGGAATACTACCTGGCTACAAAAAAGGTAACTCTTGCTATCTGTGACAACGTGGATGAAATGAGTGAAATAACTCAGTGAAATAACTCAAAAGGAAAAAAGACAAATTCTGACTTGTGGAAAAAACAAAGGAACTGACAAAATTAAACCAAAATAAACCCTAGAAATACGATGGCACAACTGAGGCTACTGAAAGGAGAAAGGACAGTGGGGATGGGAACAAGGGGGGTGAGGGGGTACAGTGGTCTAGAGTAAAGGGATGGTGGGGACGGTGTGCTCACATACAGTCGAGGATGAACCTATCTCTCTAAATCACAAACAGCACAATAAACCAATGTTACCGCAATAAAGAACATAAAAGGACGTATTAAAAAAAACAAGTCAGTCTCTCCCAATATGTATGTATTATAATATCCCATTTCTACAAAGTTTGGTAATAGAACAAAAACTAAAACTTTCATAAAATGTGTAAATTAACGGCTCATTAGGAAAGATAGGTCCACTGGAACCATACACCATAGAAGATGAAAATTAAAGCACAACAGTGCTCAGATCAGCCTGGCCTCCTGTCTTCTGACTTGAGATAACAGGCTTCCCCCATTCTCCAAAAGTAGGACATTCCTCTGTGGTAAGTTAATTTCTCCATATGGGGTATATGTAAAGATTTTTCTAGATAAATGGATTTCTCAGGCACCCAAAATAACCTACCAAATTGGAACATTCCATGTATGGATAGTGAGGGAAACCTGTATTCTGAAACCAAAGGAAAGAAGAAACCAAGGTCACCAAACACTCCTAGCCATACCAACTTTGGTACATAACATGGAAAGCAGTATCACAGTTACCAAATCATTTACCGTAAAAGCATTCTACACACATTCTTTGATCTAGACGGGAAGAAATACCTTATTAAAAATTTAATATTACCTCTGGGAAAATTTTGTCTGAAGTTGTATAAAGGGTATTCAGAGCTCAGTGACCTGGGTAGCTTGCCCATTCCAGTATCTACAGAATTTTATAGGTTATCTTTCAGCAGGACTGCTAGATAAAATATTGCACGGAACATGCTTATACAAAAAAATTATCCATTGTTAATCTGAAATTCAAATTTAATTGGGTGTCCTTTTTTTTCTTTTCCAAATCCGGCAATCCTATTTTCAATGAGTCTGTTTCAGAAAACCAAGTTCATTGATAATCTGTGGAAGTTAGGTAAGTCTTTACCTTTCAGGAACTTCTTGAGGAGTAAACCATCATAAATGCTTCTTGTAGAAGCAACTGTAAGAAATAGAATATGAGGAAGTAAACAATTTATTTAAAACAATTAAATTTAAAACTATTAAATGTTTTTTTAAGATAAAATGGGAGCCTGAAAACACTTACTACAGATAACAGAACATAAAAAAGGGACCAGTACAATGAATTCAATGAAAATAGAGGCATCAGAGGCATATTATGAAGCTACAATGACAATTAGGGAACAAATACCTTTCTGGAGATGAGAACCAAATAGCAATCTTTTCACCTATGTATGACACCAGGACTGCCTCTTTGATGTTGCTATTCCTGATAGAAAAGAATTACAAGAAGACTGCCAGCTATTCTGGGAACCAGAATATAACACGCCAATCAATAACTCACATCTCAATAGAAGATTAAAAATTTGGCCTTCTTTTATTATTTTTTAAGATTTATTTATTTATGCATACAAGAGCTGGGGTACAGACCAGAGACACAGGAGGTGAGAGGATTCACCAGACAAGGATGGGGAGCAGAACAGGCAGATTGACTGAAACACACTGCTGAGGGGAGCAGTGGGCAAGGCAGGAGAGGTCTGCAACGCCATGTGGGTCCCCTCCCTGGCCGGCAGCAGGGATCGAACTCATGCTGCAGTGGCCGAGGTTTGCTTCACAGTTCGCTGCCTAACCTACTGCACCACCAGGGAGGGCCTTGGCCTTCTTTTAACAAATTAACTCTTTAGTAGAAAGTACTAGGCTATCAGGTAAGAATTCACTTCAGAGTCATAATAGGAACATCAAAACATTTAGAGTTTTAATTTTTCAAGGGAAGAGGGTGAGGAAGGAAGCAGGCACCTAAGAGTAGATAAAGACCAGAACTTTCTGGGGTCTTTTTGTCAAACTGAACATGCCCTCCCTCAGAGGGATCTGACAATCCAAGAGCCACTGCCATCAGCACCAATGGAAATGTTCTAACCCTTTTCTTCAGGCAGGGAAAAAGGTTAAGAGCCATTTAACCAGAGGAAGAAGTCAGATTGTTCTCTGAACATGGGATGCCCAATGCAGTAGCCACTAGCTACATGTGAGTATTCAAGTTTAGATAAATTACGTGAAAAATTCAGTTCCTCAGATGCACCAGCCACATTTCGACTGTGATATAGCTCAGTGTGGCTAATGGCTACTTTACTGAACAGCACAGATAAAGAACATTTCCATTATCACAAAAAATTCTATTGGATAGCAATGTTCCAAATCTCCAGATTTTGAAAGGTTCTGGAGAGAGGATACATATTTCAAAAGGCCTAAGCCCAGACAGATTTTTTTTTCACAGAATATTTAGTAAGAGTTATCTTTTATTCTTCTCTTGGTGTCCCTCAACATACACACATCGGTCATAAAGGAGAGAGTTGGTCATTAGGACAGGGATGTGTGTGGTCAGCAGGCTTAGGCCAGTAACTAGTTAAGAGTTAGAACATTAACAAGAATCAAAAAGTATGTCTGGCAATGTGTCCATGAAGTTTCTCAATTAAATATAACACAGTTTCCTCTAATATCCTTCCTTAGTTTTAACAAGTGTCATATCAAAAATGTTGAAAATAGGTCACTTCTGGAGACCACGCTCAGGAGAGCAATTATTCTGCCTGTTCCAAACCCCACCAAGACCCCAATTATCAGCTATACTTCTTATATTTCTATACTCAGCTAACAAAGCGCTATCCTTCATATACCAAGATGGCAGCAAAGATTTATTTGTAGAACTCTATTGTAAAGCAACAGCATCTCCCAAAACCCCTCTACAAAACAAAATAACAAAAAGTGCCAAAATGGGCCTCTCTGGTGGGACAGGGGTTTGAGCACCGCACTGTGAAGCATCTGTGACACAGCAGCACGAGTTGATGCCTGGCCACGGAGGGGACCCGCATGGCGTAGCAGACTTCTGCCTCGCCCACTGCTGCCCTCGGCAGTATGTTTCAGTCAGTTTGCCTGTTCTGCTCCCCACTCTGTCTCTGGTGAGTCCGCTCACCTTCCACAACTCTGACCTGTACCCCAGCTCTTATACACATAAATAAAGCTTCAAAAAAAAGTGCCAGGAAGTTAGCTATGTTTCGGATATGCTATATATTACAGCTGTTTTTAAAGGTTCACAGTCCATGCTGGCATATTGTAAGTTCTAAGACATGAAGTAACAAAATTTATTTGGTTTTAACCAGCATTTCCCAAATTAGATGACTACATAACTCCTTTCTCATAACTCATATAAACATCCTATAGCTCATATTTTAGGAAACTGCAATAAATATCTATGAAGCTTTCAACAACTGCTGATGGAAAAAATCACATAATCATCTCTCAGCTTCTCACTGATGGATCATTTCAGTAATAAAACTTGCTGGTTTATTATGAGTTGAACTTTGTCCCCCTAAAAGATATTTTTACCCTCAGTATTTGTGAAGTATGTGTGTCTGGAATAGGGTCTTCACAGATGTTATCAAGTTAAGATGAAGTCACGCCAGGTGACAGAGGCATTGGTACCACTTGGTATCCTTCAGAGAAGGCCATATGAAGACACAAACACACAAAGGGAAAACACCAGGTGAAGACAGAGGCAGAGAGTGGAGTGGTAACATCTACAAGCCAAGAAACATCAAGGGTTTCCTGGCAACTACCAGAAGTTAGGAGAAAGGCACAGAATAGATATCTCCCTAAGAGCCTCCAGAAAAAAACCAGCCCAACTGAAACCTTGATTTTAAGACTTCTGGCCTCCAGAACCATGAGAGAAAAAAATCATTTTGTTGAAAGTCATCCAATTTGTGGTTAACTAATACACTGTTTTACATCATCATAGACTTTGGACCAAATACACCAATTCACACTTTCAGTACAGACGGCAAATTAAACATACAATTCTATTTTTACTCCCCTAAAAGTTCAATACATTTTTTGAAAAAGGAATAAACTCACAAAGATGGAATAAAAGACAAAGGTTATTATAATTCTAGAAAATGAAAAGCAGAAGGACTAGTGAGAACAACTTAGGAGACAGGAGAAACTGAACTATAAACCAAAAATGGGGGAAGGCCAACAAGCAAACTGACTTATACAATAAAACCCCAAAGACCTGGGAATGGCACTGTCAGGAACCTTGGGAAGGCGGACATACACTGGAGTTAAACTAAGGAGACTAGGTTGGAAAAATGAAATCTAATAAGTAGTCAGATCCTAACACGTTAGATTCCTTCCTCCACTCAGCATTCTGGAGACTGGCCCTCCCTAACCTTGGTGATGGGTGAGAGGTTATTCTTTGAAACACAGAAGCATGGGTCTCTGGGCTGAGAACCAAAGTTGTACTAAAAACAATAGATTGAGTGAACATAAACACTGAATACCACAATACCCAACACCCCTTAAACTTTCAATCCCAGAATACTGGCAATTTGTCTCTTTATTGCCCTGATGAGAGATTACGAAGATGGGCACAGAAAAAACTAGAATGTATACTGAGCATCAGTAATTATCTCAAAGGATGAGATTACGAGAAAGTCTCATTCTCCAAAGTATGCTTCTGCAATGTCGGAATGTTTTATGATGTGTGTTATCACTTTTTTCCCTGCCAAAAACGTTTTGAAAATAATTACATAAAGATCTCAAACAATAAAGAGAAATGCCCCTACACTAGACAGGCTGAAAAAGTTCATTAGGCTCAAAATACTATGAAATTGGGTTTCTAGCCATAGGTCTCTGTGGTTCAAGTGCTTTGCTTTGACTCAACCCTGCTACTCTGGCCAGTTTATTGGATTAGAATAAACACACAAACTAATCTATCCATACACAGACCAACATCACCCTAGCCATGTGGTTAACCATTTCTTTCATGAATGGTGGGAACGTCCTGCAGAGTAGAGTTCGTGCAGAATAACAGCAAATGAGCCTAATATACCTTGGTTAACATGGTAAGAATGTTTACCACTAAGGTACACAAAGAACAGACCCGTCACTTCTGTTCAAGGAAGAAAGTGTCTTGAAGAGCCTTATGTGCTACCCATTCTCAACTGGGACCCAGAGAGACTCCTTTAACTTGCATGGGACTACTTTATTCCAAGGTATCCATCAATAAATCCACGCACACGCACTAAAAAAAGACAAAGCTATCACTTCAACAAATTCAAGAACATAAGGTGTTTCCAAATTACCCAAAACATCAGCTTTCCCTCAAGAACAATGAAAGAATAATAGTGGAATGGAAGAGACACAGGATTATCAAAGTATGTGTCATCATTTACTTTTTCTATTTACTTTACTTTTTGGCTCTTTACCAAGTACTAAGGCTGAACATGAAAGAATAAAATTCAATGTAATATAATTTTGCTTTGAAAGAGGAAGTTAAAACAAGAGCAAGAGATTGTTTCTGAGCAATCTTAAAATATAGACTCTTGCGATAAGAATCATTCTATTCACCTTTCTGCATGACACATTAATAAATCTATCACTAGATACTTATTACATACTCTGAAGTTTTTTTTAACTATGGAACAACCCTGGGGTGATCACATGACAGAAGATTATGACTGTGAAATTTTTAAATAAACTGTAATAAATTATAACAACAAAAAGATAGAAAATCAGTACTTTTGCTCCACTTACTAGTTGTTACACAATGAAGAATATCTGCCTGGTGTTCAGAATTGAATGCTTCTATGGAAATCACTAGCTGTCCTTCTACCAAGGCTCCCTTAGGTCCTCCTGCTGCTTCACACTTCCAGTAAATTATTAAATATTTCAAAATCTGAAAAGAGCACAGTTCAAATACAATTTTCTTCAGAAATCATTGTAAGTATAAACTTGAATGATAAATTAGTAATTTTAATTTCTAAAAATATAATATTCTTGCCTGTAAGATGTCAGATTTACATTCCTTCAGAAGAGCATCGAGTTTAAACAAAATAAATAGCTAGGGGAGTGACATACAAAAGGAGACAATGAAATGCTGCACAATGCCAAACAAGACAGGAAATGGAAACAATAAATTGCCTCATTCAAAGGATAACTTCATCTGGAAATAATAATTTGGAAAAAATTAAGTGGGAATTTGTTTTGTCTGTTTCTTCTTTTCTCCCCAAAGAAAAGCTAACATGAAGATTATAATGATGACATCTGGTGATGAATCATATTTACCTTTAATTAAATCAACACTTCTGATTTAATTAAATCATAAGTTAAAGCAAATTAAATGATCTAGGGTCAGCATACTAGTTCAGAGCATTTCAGAGGTTCTGGAGGCAGATAGATAGATGTCTGTGTTTGCACCCCTGGTGGGACAAATTCTACCATGTGATCTTGGGGAAGTTAACGTCTCTGTACCTCAGCTTCCTGACTTACAAAAACGGGACAAATCTACCACATATGGCAGCTGCTGAACATAAATATGTGCAAAATGCTTACGGCAGTGCCAGTCATACAATAAATGCTTGTGTTAGCTATCATTTCATAGTAAGTTCGTCTGCATGGAATATTTTAAATTGAACAGGTCTCAAGGATAACACATGTTAAAGTAAAATAGAGTGCATTTAACTCCATTATTATAATGGACCCTGACTCTACACCAGGACATCAGAGAGAAATGGCCTGCTCTTTAAGGGCAGGTAAAGCTCAGTAAAATTTGGGAACTAAGATCCTAATTTGCACCAGAGTTTACAGGATGATTTCCAGGCGCTTCTACAGCCCAACACTTTCCTCCACACATCCTCTGCCTCACCGTGCTCCCTCCAATGTTAAGCTATTCCTGCAGCTTCTTTATCCACAGTGACAGCAGTTGGGACGCGAACACTGGCCTGTGAGTCAGACACTCTGGGTCCTACCCTAGGGCCTGTCATCTGTTAAGCCTACTTCTCCGGCTCTCTCTAACGATAACTCAGGCTGCAAGCTGGGAGCACTCCACAGTGCTCCGGCCCGCCCCGCGCCGGCTCTGGGGGCTCAGCATCCTCACAAGGCCCGCAGCTACCTTCGGGTGATGGCCACGAACGTGCCACGGCGGTAGCGAACATAAGAGGTGCGCAGGCTTCAGTCCCACCTTCCTGAGCTGCGGCTTGGGGGCCCCTCAGGCCCTCCAGGCCCTGACCCGCTGGTGCGCACTCGCCTCACTCCGGCCCCGCACCGGGTGGCCAGGCCCTGCGTTCTGCTCATGCGCCCAGCCCGCACGGTCCGCCCGGGCGAACACCTGCAGGGGGCACCAGGGCGGCCTTTCCCCAAGAGCACTCCTCCCTGAGCACCCAAGGGCTCCCAGGCCCTGAGGCCCAACTACTCCTCACCAGCCCCAGTGCGGTCTGGGTTCTTATTCCCGAACCTTCCTTAGCCACCTCAGGCAACGCAAAGACTGTGCCCCCCAACTTCGAGGTCTCCTCACGAAGCCCTCCTCCTCACGGGGTCCTCCCCTGCTTTCTCTCCCTTCCCGGCATCACCTCGCACACGGCCGCTGCCGTCCCCTCCATTCCTCTCGGAGGGGCAGCAGGGACGCCCAGTCGCCGGGCGCCAGCCGGAGCGTCGACCACCCCTCACGCCCACGCACGGCCGCTCGAGGCCGTCGCTTCCCGCCCGCCCGCGCGCCCCGCCCACCGGTCCGCGGCGCCTGCGCACTCGGCGCCGCCCCGCCCACCGCCCCGCCGCGCCTGCGCACTCGCGCCGCTCCGCCGTCCCTCCCTCCTTGTCTCTGGTGGTGAGCGGTGGGAGGCACCTGGAGCAGCGAGGGCGGGTATGCGGCCGGCGGGGTAGGGAGAACCAGCCGCCGGCGACCCGGGCTGGAAGTGGGCAGGGATGAAACCAGGCCACGACTCCTCCTTCCTCCCCGAAGGAGATTTTCCCGCGGACCCACCTGGATGCAGCCTGGGCCCTTCCCAAAGCGCTGCAGCTCAGTCCAGAGGACCGTGGTGCACCGGGCAGACCCCACGCAGCCTCACCTCCAGCGGCTGCTGCCCACCGTGCTCTGGCTAACTTCCGATCCCCAGACTTGGCAAATATAAATACAGGACAGGCGGTTGAATTTGAATGTCAGGTGAAAAACGAATTTTTTAAAAGCCTGTCTGTAAACTCACGTATCTGAAATTCCAAACTGTTACCCTATATTTCCAGTGGCATTGTGCCCTGGGCATGTCCTCTCCCTAATTCCAGGGTGCTCAGCCACGCCCTGGCAGACCCAGAAGGGGACTCCCTTCCCACCTGGAAATTGGCCCCTGCCCACGTTTGACTCCGCACTACTACAAACGCCAGGACGGGAGCTGGCTTCCGCTGACAGCAGAAACTGAGTCTTGCCTAGAGCTTCCCACCTGGCAGAAAGCTTGTCCTGCAGACTCCAGCTGCTGCACGCAGGGCTGGTTCAGGGAGTGGTGGTGAGAACAGCCTGAGGTCAAAGGGATGACCTGGCAGCTTGTTCCTCAGGCAGACTAAAGAAAACTGGTGAAAGAGATGCCTGCCTGGCAGAGTTGGCCAAGGAGAAAGGTGGGACAGGGTGTCACCTACATTCCTGCAGGGAAAATTCTTCCACTGCAGCTTCAAGAAGTCAAGATGGGCAGACCCGGCCAGGGAGCTGGCAGAGTGCCTCCCCAGTACACAGCCTCCTGCAGCTCCTAAGAATGTGTCTCCTGAGAACCGAATCAGCCTTCTGGAGTCTGTGTAGAGATACCATTCACCATCTCATTATCTCATTGCTCACCGGGAGACACCAGGGAAAGGTAGCTTTTCTTTCCGGAAAATTCATCCTCATACCACTTCGGACTTGGTAAGAGAGCTGTCCTGGGGAATTACTGGCACCTTCCTTGCCCTGGGCCTTTCTTCTGTCTCCTTTAGGAAGGTGAGTCGCCAAGGGAAGGTGCTAACGTTTATTGAGTGATGGCCTATTGTCCGCCCACTGGCCCTTCTCAAACGTGTTCTCACTCTCACGCGTATGTTGTGAGATCATTGTTATCTTCACTCTCTGATGAGTGAGAAACCAAGGTGGTGAGGATGACGCTAACATAGTTCCCATGGAGAGTGCTGACTCATCAGAAAATGCCCCACCTTGAGGGTGGTTTTGGGAATGAAGGGTGGAGGAATAGTTGCCAAAGACAAGCACTTCAGATGAGTTGGTCATCCTGGCACCCAGCCCTCATCCTTGGGGTGAACCTTGGGGATGCGCAGACAGTGGAACACCCACCCCCATCCTAGAGGCAGGGGAGACCTAACCCGGGCAGCTGGGGACACAAGTGCCCACCCGCCCTCCCAGATGTTGGCAGAAGGGAAGAAGGGAGCCCCGGACAGGCGGGCCTCCCAACAGGACTTGCATAGTGTGAACCTGGCCGCGAGCAGGGACCAGGCAGGCGTGGTCCTCAGACCCTGGCAAGGTGATTCCTCTTTCTTCCATCCACCCACCTCAGGATCTACATTGGTGTTTATATCAACTTTAGACATCCTGTTTATTCTGGAAAGAAATTCTCTGTTTGTTCAGAAGAGGACCGCCCCCACCCTGAAGCACCCCAGATTGGTTATGACCCAAACCCAAGGCTTCAAATGAAGCCAGAAATATGCTGGTGAACAGGACAGTTGAGGAACTTTGAGCTGGCTTCTCCTCTTGAATGTGTCCTCCCTGTACATCATTCCTAGACACTTCTTGTCCTACCCTGTTCTCAGGCTTCCCTAGAACATTCCAAGGCTCTGGGGAGATTACCCCTAGGAACTTAGGTGGGAAATAACCCTGAGATCCCCCTTATCAGGCTGATGCAAAAGCCTGTGAGGAAATTCTTTCCCCCCAGAGCACTGAAAGAGGCAGGTTCCCATCCCGCTGGTAGGAAAGGGTTAACTGCTTCTCTCGGGCCTTGAGCAAAGTGTCCCCCACCGGTTCCCATAACCGGGTTTCCTAAAATGGAGCAGGTCCCGGGTGCCTCTCCACTAATCACATCCTTGGAAATGGGGCCGTGAAGCTCAGATTAGCTCATCCCTTCACCTCCTTGAGGCCTTCTCCACCTGGAGCACAGAATCTGGGCCAGCTCCACTATTCACCTCTGTCTGCTTTCCTGTCCGGGGTCAATCAGGGGTATTGTCACAGGGACTGTTAGGTTATGGGGGCGCTGGAGGCCATAGTGATGCCGCCTTTTATGTCAATCCTTGAACTACCGCATCTGTTCTTCTGCATTCTAAGACTCAGGGACAAAGAAACAACATCCCCTGGCCCTGGCCCCCGGCCCCCGCAGGGCAAGACCTCAAGACCAACGTTTGCATAACTGGGGTATTTTTTTCTTCATCCTCCTGGCCTGTGTTCTTCCTTCCTGAGAATGACTGTCAAGGGCACAGGAGAGTGCCAGTTCTCTAACCCTGACTGACTCTCCCTTTGCAGAGCCGCTGATTTCTCCTCCACCAAGAGCAGACTCTGGGGCCAGCCCAGGAGACTTCATTCCTCTCCTGTTAGTGTCTGTCCAGTTTCTCCTCTTCCTAGATAACCAACAAAATTGATCTCACAGAGTGGCTCTGCTCTTTGTAATTGGCTCTTCCTCTTCAGGCGGGGCTGGATTTGTCCAGCTGATGTCCACCAGAAGGGGGTTTTCTTCCCCGACGTAGGAGCCTTGGGAATGGAAACAGTAGTGTAATCTGGCCACGTGTGGCGAGGTAAAGCCGTGACCCAAAGTCCAGATGGCCAACTTTATTTGAAAGATAGGGAGGCTAACTGGGACGAAGATTCTTCTGGGAACCTCCTTAAACTGGCTACTGAAGCCACGTGCTCAGTCTGGGCTCAGTCTTTATGTGATGACAGACGTAGGAAGGCTTTACCAGAAAATGTGTACAAAGCCTTTTAAGCAAGTAACATGGAAACTGAGTGGAGTGTCTGGCTTTCCACTGATCTCTGACGTTGACTTGCTTTTCATCCATTCTAGTTTGAAGGCCATGCTACCTACAGTTTCCCCAATGTTCATTCTCACCAGTGGAGGAGACTCTGGAACCCAAAGTCTAAAAGGGTCAGGATGTCTGAATTCTTTTTCCCATTTTATCACTTACTTTTGGTGTTATGTTCTAGTTTTCCACAACTAAAATAAGAAAAATTCTCCCAGGAATATAGTTAAAATAACATCTTTGAAACAATTTGAGGGTTTTAGAACCTTTAAATTAGAAGAAATCTTAGAAATCATTTAATCCAGTATGTCCCAACCAGAGAAGCAGATATTTTTCCAGTTCATTTCCTTGACTTCCACCCCTTCTCCAAAATAGCCTCTGTCTACCTCCTTCCTCAACCTCTTCCTGGTATCCAAAGTAGAGAATTAATTTAGCTGGCACAGCATATATATTTTTTAATTTATTTATGAATACAAGAGAGCTGGGGTACAGGTCAGAGGTGCAGAGGGTAAAAGGATTCACCAGAGACAGAGTGGGGAGCAGGACAGGCAGACTGACTGAAAAACACTGCTGAGAGGAGCAGCGGGCGAGGCAGGAGAGGTCTGCTGCGCCATGTGGGTCCCCTCCCTGGCTGGGGATCAAATTCATGCTGCAGTGTCTGCGGAAGCCCCATGGTGCGGCATAGAACCTCTGCACCACCAGGGAGGCCCTGGGACAGTATATCTAATGTTTGTGAGGCTGGGGGGACCCTGCCCTAACTCATCTCCCTTTTTCATGCGTCTTGAACCATTGATGTCTAGCTTTTGCTCGAATATATCAGACTGAGAAATTTGCCACCTCAGAGGCAACCCATTCCAGTTTTGGACAGAAGTGATTCGATAGAGTTTTTCATTATAGTGAAATGAAATCTCCCTTGCTGTATCTTCCACCCATTCGTCCCAGATCTGCCCTTTGAAACCACAGAGAATTTACCTAATCCTTTTATAAAGGGGAGTGGAGAATACCTGGGATTGTTATTGTTCACATGTCACAGGAGTTCAGACCCAGCCTGAATGATTGTATTACAGATGTCCTGTGCTTTGTACACTAGCTGTGTTCCTAAAACATTGTGCAACTATATGTGAATCAAGCCATTTTAGACATACTGAGAAGCTGACCGTTTAAAAGAAACCCTGTTATCAGTTCTTTCATAAACTCAAGAATACTTGTGTAAACCAAATAACCTCCCATGTTAACCTTTTACACAAATCCAGATTTTCATACATTATGTTTCCCTGAAGGCAAAAGTTGCCGATATGCAAAACTGGAAAAATGATGATGACGGTGAGAGCTAACATTTACTGAGCCCTGCCTGACACAGGTTATTTGATTTCTCACTGCAGCTTCCTTCTTTAAAACCATCCCCATCTGCCTCCCTGGTGCCGCAGTGGATTAGCAACGCACTATGACGCAAACCACAGCCACTGCAGCACGAGTTCGATCCCTGCCGCTGGCCAGGGAAGGACCCACATGGTGCAGCAGACCTCTCCTGCCTCGCCCTCTGCTCCCCTCAGCAGTGTGTTTCAGTAGATCCATCTGTTCTGCTCCTCACTCTGTCTCTGGTGGATCCTCTCACCCCCCACATCTCTGGCCTGCACCCCAGTTCTGTATCCATAAAGAAATAAATATTTAAAAAACAAACCAAAAAAAATTCCCCTCTGCTGATGAGGAAACCAAGTCTTAAAAGAGCTAAAGATCCAAGGTCACACAACTAAGACACAGTGGCCCTAAGTCCAACGAGCTCGTAAGACGGCCGAGTCTTGTGTCTCAAGCACCAGAGCATTTCGGATGCTGCTCACTGTGCGATGACAGCTGTGTCCACAGCACAGGCAGAGAGGCTCCCAGGCCCAACACTGGCCTGGAATTCCTGTAGCTTCAAAAATGTACACAAAATCGACTCTTGGGGCCTCCCTGGTGGCTCAGTGGGTTAAGCAACGCACTAGGAAGCAAACCGCAGCCACTGCAGCACGAGTTCGATCCCTGCTGCCGGCCAGGGGGGGGACCCGCATGGCCCAGCAGACCTCTCCTGCTGTGCCCACTGCTCCCCTCAGCAGTGTACTTCAGTTGATCTGCCTGTTCTGCTCCCCACTCTCTGTGGTGAATCCTCTCACCCCCCCCACACCTCTGGCCTGTACCCCAGTGCTTGTATGCACAAATAAATAAATCTTTTTTAAAAAGTTGACTCTCTTTGCATCGGGCTCGGTAGGTTTCCCAGCACAACTCACCTTTTCCAGTACAGTTTGATCAAGGTAGCCCCAAAACTCCCCATCAGCCACTAGCACCAGGTGGATGCTGCCACAATATGTCAGGATGTCAGAAAATTCATGACTTTTTTTCTGTTCTTCCAGCAAAAATGCATCACGGCTTTTCCAACAACCCAATAATTCAGGCATAGGGATGTGATCAGACACTTGTTCAAAGGGTTTGTGTAGCCCGGGGGCTGTGGCATGAGCTTCTGAGAGGGAGGAGGGGTTCTTTACTGCCAGGTAAAACCCAAAGTATTGAGAACCATGGTTGATCCCAGCCTGATTCTAGCTGGGTTAGAATCACTCCAATGGGTTTTTTTTTTTTAAAGATTTATTTATTTATGCATACAAGCACTGGGGTACAGGTCATATGTGTGTGGGGGGGGTGAGAGGATTCACCACAGAGAGCGGGGAGCAGAACAGGCAGATCAACTGAAGTACACTGCTGAGGGGAGCAGCGGGCACAGCAGGAGAGGTCTGTCGCGCCATGTGGGTTCCTCCCTGGCCGGCAGCAGGGATCGAACTCGTGCTGCAGTGGTTGTGGTCTGCTTCATAGTGCATTGCTTAACCCACTGCGCCACCAGGGAGGCCCGACTCCAATGGGTTTTAGACCCAGTTTATCATGGTGTTTAGGTTTGTAAGTTAAAAATAGTCTCGAGGGACGGTCCATAAATAATCACTGTTTTGTATCCAAACTGGACAAAGATAAATGGCTGTCATACTTTCATGTCCTCAAACCAGCTCCAATCTCTCCAATTTTAGCTCCCAGCAGCATATCCTCACAACACTGATGGGCTCAGGCCGCATCCTCGGTGCTCCCAGAACCCCAGATTTTGACACTGTCTTCGCCTGTCCTCCACGCTCCCCTCGACCCCACCATCTTCCCGTGAGACTTTCTCCTGGCTCAGCTGAACACTTTGACTTTCAGATATGTGATGATGATTCGCAACTCATCTCTGGACCACTAGTGTTCCACCAGCCTCCTGGTCCACCGTCACCTCAGGAAATCGTGTCAGTTCCTAGAAGGCACCGAGCACCCCTCATGCCCGCTGGACCAGTCCTTGTACCCAGCAGGCTTGTTTACGGTCTCCAGTCATAGTCTCAGGTGAGGAAAGGTGTGCTTTAAAAAAAAAGTCCTGGTGGCGCAAGGGGTTAAGGCACAGCACTATGAGCCACTGCAGCATGAGTTCGATCCCAGCCAGAGAGCTGACCCACATGGTGCAGCAGACCTCTCCTGTCTCTTGCCCGCTGCTCCCCTCCGCAGTGTATTTCAGTCAATCTGCCTGTTCTGCTCCCCACTCTGTCTCTAGTGACTCCTCTCACCCCCCTCATCTCTGGCCTATACCCCAATTCTTATATGCATAAATAAATCTTTTTTAAAAATATATATATATGTATAAAGTCCTCACTTTAGAACCTGATTAATGGCAAAATAGTATATACACCTCGCCAATTCAAAACAACTCAGTCATTGCAAGTTTTCAATGCCATCTTTAATGCCTCCTCCCCCCTTTTCCTCGTGAGGCCTTACTTTGGGGATGATGTATCTTTGTGACATTAGGGAGGGGGCTTCAAGCTCAGGTGCCTTCTCCTGCCTCCCTGGCCTGATAAAGCACAGTCTCCTGCCCTCTGTGGCAGTATCTTCCTCAGGAAGGGGAACTCATATGTTCTTCCCAACTCAGCAGTTGATGGTATAACCTCTGAGCTATAGGTTTACCGGATTCTGTCTCTTGATATTTAAGAGGAAACTTCTGCAAAAAGAAAGAAAAATCTCCTCTCAAGAGCCTGGCTCTTATCATTTAAAAACTGGAGCTTTCAAAAACATCTATGACAGTTTGATGGTTGCCAGAAGAGAAGGCGGTTAGGGAATGGGTGAAAGATTCAAGAGGTAGGGCCTCCCTGGTGGCGCAGCGGGTTGAGTGCCGCACTGTGAAGAATCAGCTGCACAGCAGCGCGAGTTCAATCCCCAGCCAGGGAGGGGACCCACATGGCGCAGCAGACCTCTCCTGCCTCGCCTGCTGCTCCCCTCAGCAGTGTATTTCAGTCGATCTGCCTGTCCTGCTCCCCACTCTGTCTCTGGTGAATCCTCTCACCTCCAACAACTTTGGCCTGTACCCCAGCTCTTGTATGTATAAATAAACAATCTTAAAAAAGAAAACATTCAAGAGGTAGAAAATTATGGATAGAAAAGCAGTCATGGCGGTATCATGTTAACTATGGCAACTATAGTCAGTAGTGTTGTATTAGGCATTTGAAAGTTGCCAAGAGAGCAAACTTAAATGTTCTCATCAATAGAAAAAATATGTGTAACTTTGTAGCATGACCAATGCTCACTGGACCGACTGGGTGATCTCTTTGCCTTGTACACACATATCCAATGACAATGTTGAATTCCTGAAGCCAATATAATGTTATATGTCAGTTTCACCTCTGTAATAGAATTACAATCAAAACCTCTGTAATGGAATTTAAAAGGTCTGGTTAAGAATTTAAAGAATTTGACTCTGCTCTTACTCTATCACCCCTGTGCGGAGGGTAGTCTATCTCAAAAGCTCTTGCAACTTAAGCTCTTGCTTAAACGACAGGGGATAGACTGGGGCAAAAAAAGTAGAAAACACGTTGATGTGAAAACATGTAGCGTCACCAGTTTACAGCTAGGTTCCCTCTTCACTCCCGAGGTCCTCTTTGTCCTCCAGTAATTGATGGTGCAGATACCTCCGTGTCTGCTCAGCAGGGGATACACCGTGTGGCGGGTGTCCTCTCCTCCCTGTCAAAGCTTACGCCTAAGCAAGGACACAACCTTGGCACGCTGTCCTGGGACCTGCCCCAGGCCTGGAGCCCAAGGAAGGCTTTCCAGAGGAAGCGACACCTGAATTGAGACCTAAAGAAGTAGACTCAGGGGCCTCCCTGGTGGCACAAGGGGTTAAGCACCGCACTAAGAAGCAGCTGCAGCCACTGCAGCACGAGTTCGATCCCCGGCCTGGGAGGGGACCCACATGGCGCAGCAGACCTCTCCTGCCTCGTCCACTGCTCCCCTCAGCAGTGTGTTTCAGTCGATCTGCCTGTCCTGCTCCCCACTCTGTCTCTGGTGAATCCTCTCACCACCACCAACACCTCTGGCCTATACCCCAGCTCTGTATGCATAAATAAACAAAATCTTAAAAAAAAAAAGAAGAAGTAGACTCAGATGCATGGAAAAGGGTCCCCAACCAGAGGGAAGCGCATGTTTGAAGCCCCACAAACACTGGAAGAACTCCACAGGTTCCTCTGTCCAGAGCATGAGTGTCAAGTGAGGCGTGGTGAGAAGCGAGGCTGCACAGGCCAGCAGGCCTGCGGCTCTGTGAAGAACTTTGGATTTTGTATCCCAAAGACAATGGGGAGTCGCTGAGGGGTTTTCAGCAGGGTGACATGTTGTAGCAGAAAGGCCACTGGAGCAGCAGATACGGTGGCCAGGAGAGAACACACCGAATGAGGAAAGGGCTAGAACGCAATGCCACCACCACCGAGATCAACAAAATGAAAGGACACGCAGAAAAGAAACCCACTAACTAAAGGGGAGACCACAGGGACTTGAGTCGAAGCAGGAGACTCACCACCGAAACCCAAGGAAGAAGGAAACTTCAAGGAGCGGGACAGGAGACAGGTGCTGCCAAGGGCAACAGTAGTATCGCCAATGGAGGTTATCATTGGAATTAGAAATAAGATTATTGAAGATTATTATAATTAAGGTCACTGTCCTGTTGGAACAGCGTTAATGCGTAGACGTTGTGTTGGAGTAAGTCAACGGCATCACCTCACGGGACCCTTCACTTACCACCTAGCTCCACGCTGATCTCTTCCCAAGGTATCTTAAGTCCAGACCTCCTCTTGAAGCAGCACACCCACGTACAGCCCACTGCTCAGTGTCTCCACTTGCTTGGTTCAAAGGGATCTATCTCAAACCCCCAGGTGCCGAAACCAATACTCTCCCTGCCTAAGCCCGGTCTTCCTCCCGCTGCCTCCTGTGCACACGTGGAGCCTCCATTCTTCTTCGCATAGCAGCCCCAGGACAAACCCTAATGCTTACCACCACCCCTGTGTCTCGGCATTGCCACAGCTTGCCATGTCCTTCGGCCTTGTGTTGTTCCTGTCTCCACTGCCAGCATCCAAGTTCAAGCCGCCACCTTGCCTCTCACCCAGATCACAGTGGTAGCTGCCTAACCAGTGTCTCACCCAAGCTGTGTCCTCCTCTTACCTGTCCCCCCACAGCAGCTGGAGTCCTGTTTTTAAAATACATAGCTGATCACTCCACCTCCTTGCTTCAAATCCTTCAGTGACCACCCAGGATTCTAAAGGTGTGCACCAACACTCTTGCAGTCACCCAGAAAGCCCTGCAGAATCTAGTTCTTGCTTATCTTCTCAGCCAAAATTCGCCACACATCCCCTCCTGCCCTGCGTTCCCTCCCTCTGTCCTGTCGGTTTCTCGCATGCCTCACGCAGCAGCAGGCCTGGTGCGCATGCGTGCTGTGTCCCTATGGCTAAGAACATGTCTCCAGTGTCAGGCTGGGCTAAAATCTCAGCTCCACCCTGCCTGGTTCAAACACCCTGAACTTGATTTCTCATTGCCTTTCTTTCCTCTTCTGTAAAATGGGGTTAGTATTTACCTTTTGGAGTTATTACACGAATTAAATGAAACTACATGTGTAGGATGCTAGAAATTAGTCCCTAGTTAATGTTCGTCACTGCCGTTGTTCTTCTCCATCCTACCTGGTTCGTGCTCATATTTCAGTGCAGCTTAGAAGGTCTGATGTTGTTCCCCACCCCAGCTCCCTAAGCACCCATGACTCTGTCAAGTGATCACACAGCACCCTGAACATGCTGTCCACAGCACTCATTGTGCTTTGAGTGATCTCCATGAGGGGGTCTTTTAGTAATATTTGCAACCCCACTAGACTGTCAGCTCCAAGAAGTGACTGTTAGACCACTCGTCCTCACCACTAGCCCCCCAGATCACAGGTCAGTGCCTGGCAATTGCTGAATGACTGATCGAATGGAAGGCAGGCAGGAGGAGCCGATGACTTCAGATGATTCCAGAAGGTTGTGATCACAAAGAGTAAGGGCAATCCACGGAAGGGACCAGGCTTTCTCACTATTTTTTCAAGCTGACAGATCCTTAAGCATGTTTCAGTGCTGGTGGGAAGGAGCCAGGAGAGAGGGAGTTCGCCAGAAGGAGTGAGAGTCATGAGGCTGTGGGAGGGGGTGGGACTTAGGGCAGGAGCCAAAAGAATTCTCAGGCAGAAGGAGAGACACCTCTTCCGGGGTCTGGGAATGAGAGCTGAGAATTCATCTATGTTTGCAAGATCTGGAACCAGCAAGTCCTACCAAGACCTTTCCGTGAATCTTGGTCATGGAAGCAGCAAATCTGGATGCCCCAAGAAGCTCAGCACGCCTGGGGGACATCAGTTCATTCACTTTTGCCACCCAAGCAAAAGAGGAGCATGCGTTTTCTTCATCGTTGACTGTACTGACAAACTGAAGAGCAAAATAACAAGTTTCCAAAGCAACTCAATAACAGAGCTGAGACAGCTGAGCTGTGTGCCCTCGACAGCGCATGCTCCTCCCCCGGTTGGGAAACAGGATGGGAAAGGAAAAAGAATATGGTAAAATAATGATGGCTGAGTGCGCACTATATGCAGGACACTAGTATTTTATCTGCCATGACTTCTTTGGTCACTTTACAGGCGAGGGAGGTTAAGTAACTTGCCCAAGGTCAACAGCTAGTAGGTGTCAAGACTAGGTCTTAAATCTCAGGAACTTGATTCCAAAATGGACGTGTTGAACCACTCGCGTTCACCCCCTCCCCAGGAAAGAACAGGTCAGGAATCGGAAGACCTGGTGTTTCCACCATGAACTAACCCTGCAAACTTGGGCATTCGCTTAGGTATCTGAACATCAGTTTGCTCATCAATGAAATGACAAGACTGTTTCCCTTACAAGGCTTTGAAGGGACTGTAAAATGTATTGTGCTCATCATAAAAGCTAAAGCCCTGTCGTGAGCTCAGGCTGTGGTGGAGATCCTGGGTTCCCACAGCCGCAGCAGGTCCTGGCCCCCCAGGGCACACGGGCTGATTCTGTCCCATCAGCTTCTCCATCCCTGACCAGGTTCCCCTGCGGCTGGGGGCAGTTGAGCCTGTGCTCTCCCCTCTTTGCTTCCATAGCCGGAAGGAGTGACTATTTATTGAAAAACACGTAATAAGGGCCCTCCCTGGTGGCGCAGTGGGTTAAGCAACGCACTATGAAGCAAACAGCAGCCACTGCAGCATGAGTTCGATCCCTGCTGCCGGCTAGGGAG
>JAGFMF010011432.1:2277339-2294559 GCA_019455555.1 Galemys pyrenaicus
ATTTCCATGAGCTTTTCTCCAGCCCTAAGAAAGATATTCATTCAATGGCAAAAGGAAAAGAAGGGGGGGGGGGAGATGACGGTCCCTTCATTCAGCAAGTCTTCATTGAACCTCTCGTACCGGCTTGGAAAACACAAACACAAGTGAAACACAGCCCTTGTCCTCCATGGGTTAAAAGCTGAGCGGGCAGAGACACACGACCGAGCGACTGTAATACAATGTGATAAGTGCAATAATAGCTGCTCGCTGCTTGCTGTGGGGGCACAGAGGAGGGAGCTATCAGCTCTCTGAGGGAGGTAAAGAATTAATCAGGAGCAGGATGTGGTGAGGGAGGAATTAGGATACAAGACAGGTTCGGTTGGGGTTGGCAGGGATAGGATTTCTAGCTTTCCACGTGGGTTCAAAGGGAGGAAAGGAGAAGGGGCGGCAGCAGCCCTCGGGGACCCACCCCGGGCTGAGCGGTCTGCACCCAGCAGCACTGGGGCGTAGCACCCAGAAGAACTATGCTTGCGGCTGGCAGGAGTTGGCTTTATTCCAGAATGAACCTGGACCTGGCCTCGAGGTCAGTGGCTAAGAATAAGGTGCTGGTCAAACTAATTTGGATTAGCTGCTGTGCCACCCTGTTCACAGTTTGCGAAGCCACAGAGTAAGACTGGCAAGTCTCCAGCCTAGGGAGAGACTGGGGGGGAGGGGGATGTTCCTGGGGATGGCGAGGGCTGGGGGGCTGACAGAAGGTGAGTATGGAGAACCAGATTGCAAGGGGGAATGATAAGAAACCAGAGAGGGGTCTAGCAAAGACGCTCACATGGAGAACTGGAGCCCCCAGACGGCGACAGAAGACAGAACACATCGTCCTAGCGGCCGGCGCCCACGTGTTGAACACCGCAACTCAGAGGTGCAGAGATAAGGCCTCGAAGCACACGCTGGCGGACGCCTGCAGGTGTCATGGGAGTAACCGCTGGCGGCCCGTGGGGATCTGTAATCTGTGGACTTCAGTGCCGTCGTCGTCCTCGTCTTTGCGGCCCCATCTCTGTAGACGCGGGACACGGAGCACGTCTGTCTCGAATTCGAGTCGGCCAGAGGAATAGGCAGCAGCCACATTTTTATTTGGGCGAGGGGGAGGCTCCAGCTCCGCTTCTCTTCCCCAAAGGTGGGGTTTCTGCAGAGTCCCCAACTGCTGGACGTGCCCGGGGCTCAGGACGCCGTGCTGGGGACCACATGGAGTCCTCTGGGTGGACGACAGGAGGGAGCCACGACGGCACCCGTGCCGCTCCAGGCCCAGCGACAGTCGTTGGACGCAGGGCCGGACGGCCTGCTCTGTGCGTGTCCGTGCTACGTCCAGCACACGGTGATGAAGCAGAGCCGGGCAACCTGGACACATTTGGTCAGGCCAGCAGCAGTGTGCCCCGGCTGGCGAGGAAGCCCAGGCCACCGGAGGACCCACTCTGGCTACTTCCCAACAGCTGGCTGGCCCTGCAGAGCATCCCTGGGGGCTGACCGTAGGGGGCTTGTGGCCCCTGATTAACAGGGGTGCTGGAGACAAGGTTGGGGGCACGCGTTTCTGTCGGCGCTCCAGCCCGGGGACTGAGTACCCGGCGTGGGCCTCCCGGAACGTGGCGGAGCACAGCGGCATGTGAGCCCCTCACCTGCAGGGCCCAGGGGAGGGCAGTGACACGGGCCTGGGCCCAGCCTGCTCGCCTGTCTGCGGGCTGAGAGTATGAGGTGACCCGTGGGGTCAAAGCTTGCCCCCAGCGCTCTTTGCTCAGGGCGACTCAACTCTGCCCTAGAACTTATTTTTATATAAATATTTACAGAGCAAATTCAAAGACTCTGCTGGGAATTAGGGGGATGATGAATTTTAAAGGGAAAAAGGCTCCTGTGCTGTGCAGTTGTGCTCGTCTCTGTTACAGGAACGAGAAGCTCAGGCTAGAACCGCAGCTCTTGGCTCCCCTGCCCCAGCCCGCAAGCACGACTCCCAGGGCGATCCTGAGGAGCCTTTTCTCTTTAGGAGAAGAGGCGGGGCCGACGGTCCTGACCTCCACGTGGGTCACGCTCCACGGAGCCAGTTAATGGCCAGAGCGAGTTCAGCCTTTGTATATCCCTGGGGCGCACCCCCTTCCCTGTCCACAGCTCACCCCCTTCCGAGGACACGGAGGCTCTCCGCGCCCCACCGCCAAAACCGAAGGGACAGCGTCAAGCCCTGACCCTAGAAGGGGCGCGAAGGGGCAGCGTGTCTTTGTGGGGACAGGTTCTCAGCATGGAGGTTCCAACAAACTCACAGGCCCAGCCCCCTCCATTCCCTGGGATGGCCTCTGATGGCCACATTACACGAGAACTTTGGACAGCTGAGTGTGTGTGTGTGTGTGTGTTGTCCCTAGCAGCTAACCTGAAGCTCATGTGCTAGTTTTGAGAAAGGCAACGCCGGTGTGCATGGCGTGGGGTTGTACGTGGGGCGGGTGGCCCGGCCCTGGGAGGGCGTGATGGCTGCTGACCTGGCGGGAGCTCCGAGGGACTCCGAGAAGCTGAGGGACTGTCCCCTGCAGTCTGTTGCTTCCTCATGCGTGAGGCCGGAGATGACACTCGCCCCCGGGGGTTGTGACAGGGGCGTGTGAAGGTCGGGGGCACATCACGGCTGACACCTGTCAAGTACTTCTGCAGCCGCCATGTCCTCCCAAGCGCCCACGCTCACACCCAGACTCGCCCAGGCGTCACAGCGCTCCTGGCGCACCACTGCGGCAGCCTCACCTGGGAGCCGCGCTGTGTGTCCCTTGCAAGTCGCTTCCTAGCTATGGGATGCCCTCTCGCCTGGCGCAGGGCCTGAGAGCGGTTTGTGGAAGGGAAGTGGAAGAACTTGGTTTCTACTCGTGGTTGGCCCCAGGGCCCCGGCCGGCCGGTGTCCCACTCACCCTGCCTGACGCTCCCCCTGCCTGACACCGGTTCTGAAGCACACCTCACTCACTGCCCCTTGCGGCCCAGCTCTGCCCGCTGACCCTCTCTGCCCCGAGGCCCTGGAACCTTCCTGTCTTCTGGCAGCCTGCCATGCTGCCGCCTTCCTGCGGCCCTCTGCTTCCCCACGGTGGCCTCCCCTCCCCAGAGGGCTGACTTCCATTGCCAAACAAGACCCCCACGCCTTTGCCTGTAAGGGGGTTGCAGCTGATGTAGAACCGGGGGCCTGGGGTGGAGGCGTGGTGGCTCCAAGGAGCCCCTCACAGGTCACCTTCTCCCCGCAGGAGCGGACGGCCACCCGCCACCATGAGCAGCACCCTGTCGCCCACCGACTTCGACAGCTTGGAGATCCAGGGCCAGTACAGCGACATCAACAACCGCTGGGACCTGCCCGACGCAGACTGGGACAATGACAGCAGCTCCGCCCGCCTCTTTGAGCGATCTCGCATCAAGGCCCTGGCAGGTGAGGCAGGGGGTGGGGCCGCGGGCGCAGGGGAGAGGAGCTTGGTGTGCAAGGCCCTGCACCTTTGGGCCGATGCAACTTGCTCCCTAAGCTGCTGTTCTAGAGCGGGAGGTCCAGCCCCCCTTTCCGAGCCCCGGCCCCAGCTCCATCCTCAACCTCAGCCGCAAATCTCCCGCAGTCCAGGACATCCCTGCTTCCCGTTCCCAAGCACACAGAAGCCGGGACAGCCTGGACTCAGCTGTGGTCCTCTGGGCTGACCTCCGGCCTTGCCCCTGAGCCCTGCTCCCCACTTTTTTTACTGTTCCGTCTCCTCCCACCTATCCCTCACTTTTGACCCCCTCTTTCCTCATCCTTGATCTCCACTGTCTTCTCTCTCGCCTGGTCTCCCTCCCAGTCTAGTATCCTCTGCCCCCCCACACACACCTGTTCCTTCCACCTGCCGCCTGTTCCTCCCACCCTGTCATCTACCTGTTCCTGCAGCAGGTTCCCTCCGCCCATCGCTGGTTTCCACAGCCACCCATTCCTGGGGTTTGCTCTCCACCTGCCTGCCTGGCCCCTGCCCTCCCCTACGGCCCGACTCACCCCATCAGCAGCTCTGAGTACAAACAAACCAGTCGGACAGCCTCCCTGTGCGCTCCGCTCCACCACGGAGGGGTTGCCATGGCAACAAGTGGCTGCCACCTGACACCACCAGTGGCTGGCTGGCGTGGGGCTGAGTCACCCACTCACGCCAAGGCCACCCACCCGGCTTGGCTTCCCTCCTCCATCCCACCCTCCTGCCCACCTCCCAGCCCAGTGCGGTGGGAGCGGCCACAGTGCCGTCTGCTAGGGGCAGTGGCTCGCAAGGGCGGGGTGGCATTGGAGAAGGGACACACTGAGGGAGGTGGCTCCAAAGGCAGCCCCTCTTTTTGCAGGCTCACCCATGGGGATGTTTGGAAATGCAGATTCCCAAGCGCCCTGTCCTGGACAATGCTTAGAATCTTGGGCTATATGTTTTCACAAGTGAAACTTGTGAAAACTGTCCAGGAAATTGTTTTCAGCCAGTCTGGGAGCAGTCTGAGGCTGGCAGCATGGGGAGCCCCATGCTGTGGCCCTCGTTTCTGGAGCCCCTTATCGCGCCCTCCCTGGCCTCTCTGTCCTGGTCAGGTCATAGTGTGGCTGGTGACATGCGCCCATCGGTGTTCTGCAGGCAGACACAGAGGCATGGGTGCTGCAGCATTCCCCTGGCACCCCGATTTGGGATGCGGGCAGCCTCTAGCACTGCCGGGCTGTCTTCGTGTGCACCACGTGTGCCCCCAGGACTGCGCGTGTAGGTTGCCTGCTATCCCGGGCCGGGCATCTGCTTCCACACCTGGATGGGGCTCTCGGGAAGAGGCCTGTCCACACGAGCCTGGGGGCAGCGGGCCTGTCGTGCTGGATGCACGAAACTGGGAGGGGCCGAGCAGGCCGGAGCTCAGGTGCACAGGGAGCTGGGAAGGGCATCCAGCCCCAGGAGCGGGGTGCGCAAGGGCCCGGCCTGGCCGAGGGGGTCCTGGTGGGTGGCAGGCAAGGAGTGGGAAACTGAAGATGATGGAGACAGGGGAGGGGGGGAGGGGGGACTCCTTTTCACAGATAAGGGAACACCCAGCAGCGCTGGGACGGCCCTGGGTCTTCAAACCTTCCTCTTTCTGTGTGCTCTGAGCTGGGGTGCTGGGGTTCAAAGCCGTGTCCTGAAGGCCCCCCCGGGCCACTTTGCACACCTGCAAACTCTGGGAACCCGAGCTGGCTGTGGGCGCCCCCTCTTTCTGTGGTTCTGCGGGTCCTTAGGTGGCGGGGCCCTGATGGCAGGTCTCTAAGGCGCTGCGGTTCCCTCCTCCGCCCCCAGGGCCTGGCCCTGCCCCCGCCGCCCGCTCCGCCCCCCGCCCCTCCCCCGGCACCGGCTCCGTCCGACCTGTTTGTCTGGAGCTGCTGGGTCTCTCGCGCGCAGCCAGGTGTGCCCGGCTCGCTTGTCCCGGCGTTCACACATCCTGAAACTCTTGTCCCACGGCTTGGAACTGCCGTGCTTGAACCTCGGACCTCCCGCTCACGCCCGCAGGGGACCCCGGCCTCGGGGTCCCAGGCTCAGGGAGCAGAACCTCGCGCCGGCCCGCCGCGCGCGCGGGCAGAGTGCGGACGCCGGGCCCGGCAGGCGCGTGGGCGGCAGCGGGCACCATGAACGGGAACGGCGTGAGCAGGGGGCACGGGCCGGGCCTGAACGGAGCGGGCGAGTTTTACTACGCGGCGGTGGAGGGGTCCCAGAACCCGGGGGGCCTCCTGCTCTCGCCAGCTGCCTTCATCAACCCCGCTCAGTACGCCAGCGTGCTGGAAGGACGCTTCAAACAGCTTCAAGGTGAGCTGGGGGGTGGGGGTTGTAGCAGGGACCCGGGGTGCCGAGAGGAGCTCAGTTCACGGGGCTCTGTGGCTCCTCGCTGAGTCTGTGCAGGAGACAGTGGGGGGAAATGCCTGAATGGGGAGTCTGGGACCTGCCGCGAGGGACTGTGGGGGCCGTGCCTGTGCCACCCCGGGGTGCAGAGACCTAGTGTGGCACCCACCCAAAGGTCAAGGCAAGAACCCTGAGGCCCCAAGACCAGTGTCTGGTGTTCATGGATGGGGCAGCTGTCCCCCCCAAGGCGGTCCCGCTGGGGTGGGCCAGGAGGTGGGGGTCCTGGGACCCCCATGTGGCAGGGGTCTCCACGTGAGAGGCAGCGTGGTGCCAGCCTGAGTGGCCGAGCGCGGTGGCGCGGCCAGCTCAGGCACCTGGGCGGCCGTGTGTTCATCCTCGCACTGGTGTCCGGCTTTGGGGGGCCTCGGCTTTGGGGGGGCTGTGGTCGCTGCCTTGTGAAGTGAGACCCCGTGGCGGAGCTTGGCTGTGGACACCTGATGGCTGTTCCTCCCGCGTCTCCCCGTGTTCCGCTTGTGCCCCAATATGGCCTCGCCCTGAGTGCCGGCATCGGGGCGTCCCCCAGGGTCCAGCTGGGACCCGGGCTCTGGTCGTCCCCGAGGGGGCAGGCCTCCTGGCCTGAGGGGGGCCCACAGGCACCCCGGCTGGTTCCACGAGTGCTGTGTCAGGCCCCCCTGCCGTGGGGGGACCCCGGGCTTGGCCCAGGCACAGGGTTGGAGGTAGAAAGACAGGACCAGACACGGGCGTGCCGCTGAGTTTTATGGGTGAGGTGCGTAGGAATGTGAGATTAAGGGGTGAGTCCTTTCAGTTCCTGAGATGCGGGCGCTGAGCTAGAAATAGAGGTGACGCTTCTGGCCTTGGCCGCCCGAACGGGTCCTTTCACCGGGCCCTTTCACTGGGCTCCTCCATGGGGAACTGGCAGAAACTGGTGCCCGGGGGCAGCTTCCCGAGCCCCAGCCCACCCCAAGCCCTGCCAGTCCTGCGAACACCCGGGTGCTTAGCTCCTCGGAGCCGGCCCGCATCCGTCCCGCAGCAGCTCCCCGTGGGCCAGCGAGGGGCTTTGCTCCGCGTCTTGTGGAGACCCGCCCCTGACTCTGGGGTCTGGCCCTCCACCCGTGTTTCCCGGCTCTCTGTTGGCTCTGCTCCCAACTTGCTTTCCCTCTCACAGTGGAATGCTGGTGAGTGGGGTGCGACCCGCTTGCAGCCAGTCGAGGGGACTGGCCCCAGAACCAGCGCGGCCCGCCGCTCCTCCAGCACCAGGAGGCCAGGCGCTGAGGCCTGCACCTCCATGGTGTCACGGCCTGCTCACGCCCGCTCCGCGGAGCCGCCGTTGGAACTGCCGTCCACACCCTGCCCTTCGCTCGCCCCCGGCAGGGACCAGCCGTCCCTCCCGTGGGTCCTGAGCCAGGCGGGTGGCTCAGGCCCGGGGCCAACAGCCCCCGCGGGGAGCCGTCCCGGGGTGTCCTATGCAGCTGCTCAGCGCAGCAACCCACTGAAGGCGAAAGTAACGTGGCCACTTTGCAGACAGGAGGCCACTTTGCAGACAGGACGGCGGCCCGCGGAGGCGGCCCAGCATCACTCGCTAGTGCCGCCCCGCCCACCTGCCCCGCCTGCCCGCCTCTGTTTTCTGCCTCTCGCTTTTGGCTTCTGCCTTGCTCTTTCCCCGGCTCTCTAAGTTATGGGTGTTTCTCTGGCCCAGCTCCCTGCCCCCTCCGCTCCCCAGCCCTCAGCCCTCGCGCCTGGCCTCTCAGCACCACCCCCAGGCCCCGTCCCGCTTACTGGCCTTTAGAAGCAGGTGTCCATGCCCTGGACAGACATGGCCCCTGTTACCGCTGCAGATGAGCGAGAAGCCGTGCAGAAGAAAACCTTCACCAAGTGGGTGAACTCCCACCTGGCCCGCGTGACGTGCCGGGTGGGGGACCTGTACAGCGACCTCCGCGACGGGCGGAACCTCCTGAGGCTCCTCGAGGTGCTCTCGGGAGAGACACTGGTGAGCGGGCCCTGGGCGAGGAGCCGAAGGGCCGGTCAGGGACCATGCGTGGGCGCGGCCGGCCCTGCTGGGGGCAGCTTCAGTCAGCGAGCGGCTTTGCTACCTGGACTAACCCAGAGCGTTGCCTCACGGAGACGGGAACAGTGGCGCCATTGAAAACACTTCCCTTCCCAACCATGCTGGGGGCACGTAATTCCCTTGGGAATCTTAATCTGCCCCAAGCCCGTCTGCAGCCTTCGCCTCGCTTCCAGCCCCCTGACCCCGTGCGCCCCGGGCAGGGCCTGGGAGGTGAGAGAAGTGGGGCTCCAGGGGCTTCGGAGGGGAGCAGTGGGCCCCACGCCCTACGGCCTCTGCTGCCCCCAGCCAAAGCCAACCAAGGGCCGCATGCGCATCCACTGCCTGGAGAACGTGGACAAGGCGCTGCAGTTCCTGAAGGAGCAAAAGGTGCACCTGGAGAACATGGGCTCCCACGACATCGTGGACGGCAACCACCGCCTGACCCTCGGGCTGGTCTGGACCATCATCCTTCGGTTCCAGGTACCCCGCGCCCGCCGGTCCGCGCCGTGCTTCTCTGGACGGAGAGCGAGGCGCTGGACCGTGGGGAGCACGCACGGTTGCTGCGAAGCCAGGCCCGATGGGCACTGTGCTGAAACAGGGCCGGGGGCGGGGCTCCGGACTGGCCTGCGATGGAGAAGGGCGGCAGGACCCCATCGACCCCCAATCTGGCCAGCAGGCCCCTCCCCCCAGGAGTTTGGGAACTCCCCTTGGGGTCCCCTCCGCAGTCAGGCCTCTGCCCCACCCTGCTGGGCTCTCTCCAAAGAGCAGCCGCCTTCTCACAGCCTGAGCACAGCACTCCCATGTCCCAGTGCCACGAGAGCGCCCCCACCCTGCGAGGCCAGGCTGAGGGCGGCTTCACCTTTGACCCTCGGAAAACGGATGCTTGACCCCTTGCCCCCAGGGCCAGCAGAGGAGCTGGCATGGCACCCTCCCTCGAGGGCTTCCAAGCTCCCTCCCTCCCTCCAGTCCCCTGACGTCCTATGGTTGCTCCCCAGGACGAAGGTCCCCGTGTTCTGTCCCTGCACCCCACGTGGGAGGCCAAACAGCCATTCCCAGCCCCATACTCCCGATCACCGGGAGCCCGGGCGGGGCCTGAGCTCCAGCTTCCCCCGCTAGATCCAAGACATCAGCGTGGAGACGGAGGACAACAAGGAGAAGAAGTCGGCCAAGGACGCCCTGCTGCTGTGGTGCCAGATGAAGACGGCGGGGTGAGGCGGCCGCAGCACTGCGGGCCCGGGGCATGCCCCTCTCTGCCGGCAGGAGTCGGGGGGACGGGCGCCCCTCCCCACTCACCGCTGACCCGCCCTGTGCCCACAGGTACCCCAACGTCAACGTGCACAACTTCACCACCAGCTGGAGAGACGGGCTGGCCTTCAACGCCATCGTGCACAAGCACCGGTGCGGCCCGTCAGCCCGGGCAGGGACCCGCCGCGGCGGGCCGGGCAGCTCGCTGCAGGGGGCTTAAGTGGGGCGCACAGGGCAGAGCGAGGCTCTGGGTTTGGGAGGCCTCCTTCTGGACAAGGTGGAGCTGGAGGGGACTTAGGGATAAAAGGCCGAGTGCCTTTGCTTTCAGGGGGCTGCGCCCCGGCACCACCTCAACGCGCCCCTCACCCCCCAGGCCAGACCTGCTGGACTTTGAGTCCCTGAAGAAGTGCAACGCGCACTACAACCTGCAGAACGCCTTCAACGTGGCCGAGAAGGAGCTGGGCCTGACGAAGCTGCTGGACCCTGAAGGTGGGGCAGCGCTGTGTCAGGGAGGCCGTGGGGTAGGACGGGAGACGCGTGGGTGCGGAGCCAGGGTGGGGAGAACGGGGTGTGGCTGCTGCGGGGGTGGGGTTTCCAGGAGGAGGACGGAATGGCTGGGAATGAGTGGTGGAAGCTGTACAGCCTGTGACTGTGCCAGGAGCCCTGCAGCGTGTCCTTTCGAGGGTGAGTTTTAGGGTCTGCGAATCGTGTCGCATTTCCAAAAAGCTGCGGGAAGAAAGGCAGCTTGGGGCAGAGAGCCGGGCGCCGGGGCTCTGTCCGACCCGCCACCGTCCAGCCTGCAGCTTCCAGCCAGGGCTTGGCCTCTTTGTGCCTCAGTCTCCCCACCTCTGAAATGGGCAGGTTGCGCCACGAGCTCTCTGGGCATTCCTGTTCCCGAACCACAGGGTTCTAAGTTAAGCTACGCGACCTTGGCGTCTCCCCAGCCCCGGCCTTACGGGCAGCTGACCCTGCTGTGGCTCCGATCTTAGTGCCAGGGAGACTGGCCACTGGCCCTGCCTTCGTGCCGGCTCTGCACTTGACAGGCTTTCACTAGCGTAGGCCTCACGTTGCCACCTTTGACACCAGCGTGCTTTCAGCCCTCAGTTTCTGGGAGAGAGGACAGGCCCATAGGGTTCAGCGGCTTCCCCGAGGTCGTGCAGCCATGGGACTAGGAGTGGTTTTAGGCGGCTGACCCCCCGGGCCACCTTCTGGGCGAGCAGAGACAGTCTTGGTGCCGCAGGGAAGTGGGGCGCAAGCGGGGGGCTCCCCTGCTGGAACGGCCCCTCCTTCAGCTCACTGGGCAGGCTTGAGTCTTGGTTGTTTTCTCCCCGTTCTCGTCCCACTTGCACCCCCATCTCCTCTTAGTTGGGAAGACAGACGGCTAACTCAGGTGGCAGAAGGCCAAAGACCAGACTCCTTGGAGAGCCATGACAGACAACTTTAAAGCACAGCTGAGCATCTGTCGCTCTGCAGATGAGTGAGGAGCCTCTGTCAGTCTGGGGGTGCCCAAAGCCAGAGGCAGGGCTTCCAGCCCCACCGCCTCCCTGCAGGAGGAGCCATCTGGCCTAGCTAAGAGAACCCGGAGATGTCAAGGCAGAGACCTCGTGGTGGAAGCTGATTCACTTGGCTGCAGGGAGGTGCCCGTCCGGGGCCCGCAGCTGCACCTGGGGCTGCGCTAGAAGTAGTGGGACTGTGCCCCGAGGTGCCCTGGGAGCCAGCCTCAGTCCCAGCCCCTGGCGCTCACGGGCCTCTAGCTCTCAACGCCCGCGAGCCCCGCCACCTGCCGCCGCCCAGGCAGCTGCCGTCTTCGCTGCTTCCAGCCCCCGGACACAAGCTCATCCCAAAGGACTTGCTGTTTCTCTTCTTGCCTTTCTCCCTCAAATTCCTCATTTTGGTTTCCGCTGGGAACACAACGTAACAGCCCCCTTAAGCTTCTGGGATGATGACAATGATGATTTTACTCTGCTTGTCTCTGGGAGGGAAAAAGAAAGTTTAGCTTCTTGGTGCCTTCTAAGTCCAATTGGTTTGTGGGTCACCTTTGCCCTGGAGAGAGCAGGAAAACGCCTGCTCCGGAGGGCTGGGGGGTTGGGGCCGGGGGAGTCAGGCTGCCAGTGAGGAGGAGGTTTCTGGCCTCACCCACGGCCCTTCGTCTCAGATGTGAACGTGGACCAACCCGACGAGAAATCCATCATCACGTACGTGGCCACTTACTACCACTACTTCTCCAAGATGAAGGCCCTGGCCGTGGAAGGCAAGAGAATTGGCAAGGTACGGGGCGGCAGGCGCAGGGCCGGGGAGGCCCGGCCCCCGGGCCCGCGCGCACGAAGCCGGGGCAGGGGCGGCTGCGGGCCTGGGCCGGGGCCCCGTGGCAGAGCCCCACGTCCCCGCCCGGCAGGTGCTGGACCACGCCATGGAAGCCGAGCGCCTGGTGGAGAAGTACGAGTCGCTGGCCTCCGAGCTGCTGCAGTGGATCGAGCAGACCATCGTGACCCTCAACGACCGGCAGCTGGCTAACTCCCTGAGCGGGGTCCAGAACCAGCTTCAGTCCTTCAACTCCTACCGCACCGTGGAGAAGCCGCCCAAGTAGGTGCCGGCCACGCCCTGCTGCGGCGGCCTTTCCGGAGGAAGCTTGTCAGTCAGTGCCTGAATGCAGCCGACCCATGTCCCCAGCTCAAAGCCCCAGGAGCCGTTCCAAAACAAATTTTAAAAAGATTACCCTTTAAAAGAAGAGCACGCACGGCAAGGGTCGTGAGGGCAGGTGGGGCCTGACAGGCCAGCTGTGACGCGGCCGGGAGCGGCCGGCCACGGGCCCATCACCAGCTCCAGCTCCCGGCCCAGCGCTCGCCAGAAAACACCTGTTCCCGTACGTTCCAGGGAGTGACCTGAGGCGTGCCCCTTGACTCAGAAAGGCCTCTCGTTGGCACTGAGCAGACGTAGCCTCAAGGGCGTCTCCAAGGTGATCTTTGCAGAGGAAAAGATCAGTCACGGGACGGTCACTGAAAATAACGTTCCAGAAAAGCACTTAAGGCTGAGAAATAAGTGAAGGAGCGGGTCACGGTGCGGCTCGTCCTGGAGAGCAGAGAGCAAGGACTCGGGTCCGGGGCCCGAGGGCCCAGATCGGGGGGACTCGGGGTCCAGGGGCCGAGGGCCCAGCTCTGGGAGACTCGGGGTCCAGGGCCCGAAGGCCCAGATCAGGGAGACTCGGGGTCCAGGGCCCGAAGGCCCAGATCAGGGAGACTCGGGGTCCAGGGGCCGAGGGCCCCACTTGGGGAGACTCGGGGTCCAGGGCCTGAGGGCCCAGATCAGGGAGACTCGGGGTCCAGGGGCCGAGGGCCCCACTTGGGGAGACTCGGGGTCCAGGGCCTGAGGGCCCAGATCAGGGAGACTCGGGGTCCAGGGGCCGAGGGCCCAGCTTGGGGAGACGGGGTTCAGGGGCCGAGGGCCCAGATCAGGGAGACTCGGGGTCCAGGGCCCGAAGGCCCAGCTTGGGGAGACTCGGGGTCCAGGGCCCGAGGGCCCAGATCAGAGAGACTCGGGGTCCAGGGGCCAAGGGCCCAGCTTGGGGAGACTCGGGGTCCAGGGGCCGAGGACCCCACTTGGGGAGACTCGGGGTCTGGGGTCCAAGGGCCCAGCTCAGGTCCCGGCCCTGCCTCCCAGCCGTCAGGCTGAGCCTCTTGCCGCCTCAGTTTTCTCATCTGGAAAACAGGGTCAAAGAGAATGTCCACGGCCGTGGGGACTCAGGCGTGGTGCCGCGGAGGCCCTGGCCGCAGGGAGGGAGGGAGGGAGCCCGCCACAGATGTGCCTGCGGGCACCTGGTGGTAGCCAGGGGCTGCCACACCAAGGACGTGTGTTGCTTGGATGAGAAGACACGCAGCACGGGCCACGCACCCCTGTGTCCCCGCGTGGCCTCTTCCCCTGCCCCCGACCTGATCTCTTGCCGCAGGTTCACGGAGAAAGGGAACCTGGAGGTGCTGCTGTTCACCACCCAGAGCAAGCTGCGGGCCAACAACCAGAAGGTGTACACGCCCCGCGAGGGCCGCCTCATCTCCGACATCAACAAGGTCACAGCCCCCACGCCGCCTGCCCCAGCTCCGGCCCCTGCCCCAGCTCCGGCCCCTGCCCCTGCCTCCACTCCTGGCTGCCCACGCCCCGCCCGCAGCCCGGCCACAGTCCTCTCCCGCCTCCTGCGTCTGGCTCGCTCTCCTCTCTGCCGTGGTTCTCAAAGTTAGACCCTGGGCCCTTACCTGCCCCAGCACCATCCGCCCCACATGCCCACTTTGCCTTTTCCCGGCTGTGATTAGATGGACAAGGTCTACCCAGGGTCCCGCCACCGCGGGCAGGTCCAGTGGTGTCCACTGCTGCCGCCCCTCGGTCCTGGGCTGCGCGGGTCAGGCTCTCCTGGCACCTGCTTCTCGGGCGTCCAGGCCTGGGTGGCCACCGCCCACATTCCCCAGGCCCACTAGACCGCGCTGCCCGGCGCCCCTCCCTGCCTGCCCGGCCCTGGCCGCTCAGCTCACCGACCCCGCCCGCCCGCAGGCCTGGGAGCGGCTGGAGAAGGCGGAGCATGAGCGCGAGCTGGCCCTGCGCACAGAGCTGATTCGCCAGGAGAAGCTGGAGCAGCTGGCCGCCCGCTTCGACCGCAAGGCCGCCATGCGGGAGACCTGGCTCAGCGAGAACCAGCGCCTCGTGTCCCAGGTACGCGGGGTCTGCCTGTCCGGGCCGGCGGGAGAACCAGGGCCCCGCAGCGCGGGGAGCTCGTGAGACAGGAGGCATCGTGCGTGCAAGAAGGCCGAGAAGGGCCTGCCTGGTGGCGCAGCAGGCTGAGTGCCGCGCTGTGAAGCAGCCAAGGCCGGCAGCACGAGCTCGATCCCTGTCCAGGGAGTGACCCGCATGGCGCAGCAGACCTCTACCGCCTCCCGCTGCTCCCCTCAGAGTGTGTTTCAGTGGATCTGCCTGTTCTGCTCCCCGCTCTGTCTCTCTGAATCCTCTCACCTCGCAACTGTAGCCTGTACCCCAGCTCTTGTGTACATAAGTAGATGAATTTTAAAAAATAAAAATAAAAAGGCCGAGAAGGTCAGGACTGGGGCCCGGGGACGTGGCTCGGGGAGATGGGTGGTTTTTGGGGGTGGGGGGCCAGAGCGCCCCGTGCAGACAGGCTGCCTGGGCCCCAACCTCCTGCCCCCCCCCAGGACAACTTCGGGCTGGAGCTGGCGGCCGTGGAGGCCGCGGTGCGGAAGCACGAGGCCATCGAGACCGACATCGTGGCCTACAGCGGCCGGGTGCAGGCGGTGGACGCCGTGGCTGCCGAGCTGGCTGCCGAGCGCTACCACGACATCAAGCGCATCGCTGCGCGGCAGCACAACGTGGCCCGGCTCTGGGACTTCCTGCGGGAGATGGTGGCCGCCCGGCGGGAGCGGCTGCTCCTCAACCTGGAGGTGCAGAAGGTGTTCCAGGACCTTCTCTACCTCATGGACTGGATGGAGGAGATGAAGGTGCGGCGGGGCCGCGCGAGGGCGGGCAAGCTCTGGGCTAGGGCGTCTGCACGGCCGCCTCTGTGCAGTGCGGGTGGGGCCCGCGCCCGGCCCAGGGGACGTCCTCATGGGCTCACCTGCTGGTGGGAGACGGACGACAAAGCCCATGGACCCCCTCAGTAAACGGCGCGGGGCACGCCAAGCCTGTGAGGGAGCGGCGCTGGTGTGGCCCCAGAAGGCCGCTCGGGGGGCCGTTGACCTGAGAGCAGACCAGGGCAGTCCAGGGACGGCTGAGGGGAGAAGCCCCCGGGCGGAAGGGCCAGCAGGCCCCAGGCCTGCTCGGGCAGCCCGGTCAGCGTGAGAAGGAAGGCCAGCGGGACTGTAGGGCCACGCAGGGGCCAGCGGGAGGAGAGGAGCGGCCGCTCACTTAGGCCTCGCGGGCCTGCTCCGGGAACTTGGATTTATTCAGAGTAACAAGCGTGGACAGCGACGAGACGTTTTCAAAGGGGAGAAACGTGGTCTCGCCTTGTTTTTAGGAAGGTGCCTGCCCACTACGTGAAGGAGCGCGGTGGGCAGCGGGCGGGAGCCAAGAGGTGGCCTAGGCAGAGGTGGGGTGAGCACGGGCCCGGAGGGCCCAGGACTGCAGGTTGCGGGGAACCGGCCCGAGGACGGCGGGTGGCGTGGCTCTGGGGCCCGGCGATGGGTCAGCGCAGACGCCAGGGCTGGGAAGCGGGTATGCAGGGGCCGGTGGCCCGACGGGTGTGGCTGCGCGTGGCGAGGCCGCAGACTGCAGCAGGTGCGCTCACCTGGCTACACTGGCCAGGAGAGCCGCAGCGCTGACGCCCGCGCCGGTGTGCGCAGGGCCGGCTGCAGTCGCAGGACCTGGGCAAGCACCTGGCGGGCGTCGAGGACCTGCTGCAGCTGCACGAGCTGGTGGAGGCCGACATCGCCGTTCAGGCCGAGCGGGTGCGGGCTGTCAGTGCCTCGGCGCTGCGCTTCTGCGACTCCGGAAAAGGTGCGGCTGGAGACCCGCGTGGGCAGGGGAGAGGGGCCGGGGCGGGGGACCGCGGGGCGCCAAGCAGCCAGGCCGCTTCCTGAGGCGCAGGGCGGAGGGCGGCGCGGCGGGTGACAGCTGCGGAGAGGCCTCGCGTGTGGGCGGCCTCACAGCCGCTGGGTCGGGCAGCGGGAGGCCAGCGCTGGAGGCCGGCCGGGCTCCAACTGTGACCCGTGGCCCCTCAGAGTACAAGCCCTGCGACCCGCAGCTGGTGTCGGAGCGGGTGGCCACCCTGGAGCAGAGCTACGAGGCGCTGTGCGAGCTGGCGGCCACGCGGCGGGCCCGGCTGGAGGAGTCCCGGCGCCTCTGGCGGTTCCTCTGGGAGGTGGGCGAGACGGAGGCCTGGGTGCGGGAGCAGCAGCACCTGCTGGCCTCGGCCGACACCGGCCGGGACCTGACGGGCGTCCTCCGCCTGCTCAACAAGCACACGGCCCTGCGAGGCGAGATGAGCGGCCGGCTGGGGCCCCTGAAGCTCACACTGGAGCAGGGCCAGCAGCTGGTGGCCGAGGGCCACCCCGGGGCAGGCCAGGCCGCCGCCCGCGCCGCCGAGCTCCAGGCCCAGTGGGAGCGGCTGGAGGCCTTGGCAGAGGAGCGGGCCCAGCGGCTCGCCCAGGCCGCCAGCCTCTACCAGTTCCAGGCAGACGCCAACGACATGGAGGCCTGGCTGGTGGACGCCCTGCGCCTGGTGTCCAGCCCCGAGCTCGGGCACGACGAGTTCTCCACTCAGGCTCTGGCCCGGCAGCACCGGGCCCTGGAGGAGGAGATCCGCGGCCACCGCCCAACCCTGGATGCCCTGAGGGAACAGGCCGCGGCGCTGCCTCCCGCGCTGAGCCGGACGCCGGAGGTGCAAGGCCGGGCGCCCACCCTGGAGCGGCACTACGCGGAGCTGCAGGCCCGGGCAGGCGAGCGGGCGCGGGCCCTGGAGGCCGCCCTGGCGCTGTACACCATGCTCAGCGAGGCCGGGGCCTGCGGGCTCTGGGTGGACGAGAAGGAGCAGTGGCTCAATGGGCTGACCCTGCCCGAGCGCCTGGAGGACCTGGAGGTGGTGCAGCAGAGGTGGGTCCCGCAGGCCCTGCCAGTGTGGCCCCGAGAGCCGGGCCAGCGTGGGGGAGCATGTGTGCCTGGTGGGGCTGTGTGTGTCTGGTCTCCCCATAGACTCCCTGCTCTTGCTACTTCCCTTCGAGTCTTAATACTTGCCTAGTTTTGTTTTCAAAAATCGTTCACAAACTCGAAAGTGAAAGTTTCACTTTCACTTGTGAACGTTTTGCTTTCACTTGTGAGCGTTTCACTTTCACTTGTGAGCATTTCCCTTTCACTTGTGAGCGATTCACTTTCACTTGTGAGCGTTTCCCTTTCACTTGTGAACGTTTTCACAAACTCGTGGCGTGAGGTTCTCTGTATCCCCATCACCCAGACTCCGTCAATGCCACTGTCTCACGCCACTCGATGAGTTTTGCTTTTAAAAGGCAAATCCCTGGGCCTCCCTGGTGGCGCAGCGGGTTGGGCAACTCACTATGAAGCAAGCCGCAACCACTGCAGCACGAGTTCGATCCCTGCCACCGGCCAGGGAGGGGA